>JAKTWT010000048.1:0-166993 GCA_030582155.1 Hansenula lynferdii | reverse complement strand
TTCTAAATTAGCTGAAGAAAAAATCAGAGCTGTTGGTGGTGTTGTTGAATTAATCGCTTAAGCGAATTTTCTTATTGTATTGTTAATCATAAATATAGTCAATTATTAAAGGAAAATTTTTTAGATGAAGTCAATAATGATCAAACGAAGTTATAAAGTTGTAGAGTATAGATTAACCCTACAAAAAGCGACATTTACAGACATAAGGGCTGAATGATGAGATGGAGTAAGAGTCGAAAGCTACTTATTATTGTGATGATATTCCGTAATGTCTTCATATCTTGATATTGACATTTCGACTAGTAGTGATAGCCAAAAAAAGAAATTGCAGAGGAAGCCTCGGAGCCAAATTTGGCTAGAATATACGTACGAAAAAAATTTAAAATTGTAAACAAAAAATCAAAACAAGATCAGATCAGGATCCACAAAAGAGTCTTGATACTTTAATTGAACTACGATTACACATTCTGGTTACATTATCAGATAATAACGAATACTGAATGTTCAATAGAAGAATCCCTAGTGTCAGATCTTTTTATATTCTTTCAAAATTCCCTGCATCCACTAAATCTAGCATAATAACAAAAGCCATAAAGTTACCAAGGGCCAATCAAATTAGCATTAATAGCATTAAAAACATGACCACTTCAACACAATGGACAGTTGAGAATTCAATCCCTGCACATATAAAGGAGATTTTAACATCAGAAGTTAGTTCATCTTCAACATCAGATATTAATTATGTTCTTGTTTTCTTACAAATTGTAAGTTTATTGAAAAGTCAAAAAAGAACGGGTTGGGTTGATCATGGTATTGAAGAATGTGAATCCATTTCAGATCATATGTATCGTATGGGTGTTACATCTATTTTAATTAAGGATCCAAGAGTTGATACAAATAAATGTGTCAAAATTGCCATTATTCATGATATTGCTGAATCATTAGTTGGTGATATTACACCATTTGGAGGTGTAGCTAAAGAAGAAAAACATCGTCGTGAATTAACTACTATTCAATATTTAAGTGAATTAGTGGGTAAATATGATGAAGCAAAGGGGAAAGAAATTTTGGAGTTATGGTTAGATTATGAAGAAATTAGAACTCTTGAAGCAAGATATGTTAAAGATATTGATAAATTTGAAATGTTATTACAAAATTTTGAATATGAAAAAAAATTTAAAGGTACTAAAAAATTAGATCAATTTTGGAGTGCTAGAGCTAGTATTAAGACTGATGAGATCAAAAGTTGGTCCGATGATTTGTGGAATAAGAGACAAAGATTTTGGGAAAACATTGAATCAAAGAAATGAACAAGGGACAAATTACAGAATAAATTGTACATTAATTAAAATTATCATGCATTCGATTTTAAATATCGTTAAATTCCATAGAACATCTTACATATAATATATATTATTTCATTGAACAACCCATAAGTTATCATAACCAAATAACCAAGGTCCAATGGTATGTCTACCCACAATGGCCAAGATCCCCACGAGAAATTGTAATACTAATAACAAAGTTGTCAACTTATCTTCTCTCATTGGACCAAACCAAACAAGAACCAAGTTTATCAATGTGAAATTACTTGATTTGAAAACGTGAGAGAATTTAATCTTTCGACCATCAACATCTGTTGTTTCAACTGAATTTTCCTCTATATCCACCAACTTAACATAACTTAAAAGCCTTATGATTTTTTGAGGGAACGATTTCAATGGTTTTTCAAAAACAACGTATGATGGATACATTAACCCATCATTTGGATCAAATCTTGGTAATCTATGTCTTGGACATGGAATGATATTGAACAATTGTGGGACAGAATAAACAAAATTGATAATTTGTGGGATGAAAAATAATAATAACGTTTTAGAAAAATGACCCAAGATACCAACCACTGCAAATACCATACCTGCGAAATAACAATAAGTATCACCAACGAAAACTCTTGAAGGCCACCAATTATATTTCAACAATGCTAAAGAAACCCCGAGGAATGGGAACAATAAACATATTGAAAATAAATGAGATTCTCTAGCTGGAGGTTGACCTGAAACTATGTAACATAAGTCATTGATTAACAAGATTATAGCCAACACGACACTTTGACCAACTTCTAACCCATTTACACCGGCCAAAATATTGATTGAGTTTGGACAGAAAATCGCAACAGCACCCATATAGAAATAGTATAATGAACCCAATTCAATTGTGGTGGTTTTGAAATATGATTGTAGGAAATTAGTTGGGATCAAGACATGAGTTATACCAAAATCAACATAGTAGACGATAAGTAATGGGATAGCCGCTATAGCAGGTAAGAAGAATTTATGTCTCCATCTTATATCGAACAAATCATCAGCAATCCCCAACAACACTGTGCTTTCCAAGCATAAGATGGCACTTAGATAGCCAGCTAGTTTATCATGAGGGAAGAGATCTGTATCGTGATCCTGTACAATCCCACCATCTCTATTACCACCACCAGTGGTATTTGTCACTAGATACTTGTAGAACAAGAATGGGATGAAGAAGAACATCACAAACAAATATGAAGTAGCTGCGACGGCACCCAAACTCTCAGCGATCACAGGCTTATCCTTTTTACTCAAATCCTTCCCATAGAGCCCAATCTTGATGAAAGATGGTGCCAATCTGGGAATCAAGTGCTCTGTTGAGACGAAACCAATGATAGCGAACCCAGCAGAGGCCTGCACAGACCTCAGCGCACCCGTTGCGCTGTATATCAGAGCACATGCCAGCACCAGCAGCGCCAATTGCAACGAAGCCATCTTTTATCCTGTGCTATACAGTTCTCTATATATAAATCCATTGATGTTTATGTTTCGAGTCTTGACACGTTAGTTACTTTTGGTGTTTTGCCCGGGGCACGCCCCAGCCCGAACAAGCCAGAGAGAACAAGACAAGAAGCTCACATCGAGGATCCAGAATTCCAGAATCTCAACAGGGATAATTACATCACCGAAAGAAGGTGATTTGTACACTTTAACGTTACAATTACGCCTTGTTGCTGAGATTTAAAGCAGCTGAAATCTGCAATTGTAGCAACTTGAGATACTTTTATAAACCTCACGGCTTTTCGTTCTCTGAAATTGTGAGAATAGGAGAAATTCACGCGAATTTATTTCCAACATTTTCAACTCTGCACGGTTAGTAATAAACAAACAAGCAAATCCCAGTGCAAGTTTTCATACACTGGTTAAATTGTGGAATTCGAATTCTCAAGGTATAATTGTCGAGGGGTGATCTAGTATATATATCATTGAACTATTTCTGGCTTTGGAGTTTATCAACTAGTTTGCATTCAAAGAGACCAATATTACGGGATCAGCATAATAGCAAGAGTATAGAACGCATTTTAAAATCGCATTTGAAATTCAACATTGTTTGCACATTGGTTCAATAAAAAAATTTATAAACAAGCAAAAAAGTACAAATTAGCATAGATATTCATCAAGATCAAAGGGGCTTTTGCACAATGACAGACCCAAGAATAATACCACAGATTGATCTTAGTGGGTTATCAGTAGAGGATAAAAAGCAAAATGAATTTGGTGCATTAACTTCACAAGATTTCCGTTATAAGACTAAATCACGTAATGGTAAACCATTACCAGATCCAATTGAAGATGAACCTCCATATCATGTTTTATTCATTACTTATTTAAACTATTTAATCTTAATTATTGTTGGTCATATTAAAGATTTTACTGGTATTTTACTTAATCCTAAAAATTATCAAGATTTATTGGAAAAAGATGGAATAGCTCCATGGTATAATAAATTTGAAAGTTTTTATATTCGTCGAATGAAACAAAAAATTGATGATTGTTTTGCAAGACCAACTTGTGGTGTTCCAGGAAGATTAATTACATGTATTGATAGAGATGCTCATGATTATAATTCATATTTTACTTATCCTGGTACTACATCAACTTGTTTAAATTTATCATCTTATAATTATTTAGGTTTTGCACAATCTGAAGGTGCATGTACTGAATCTGCTTTAGAAACTGTGGAAAAATATGGTGTTGGTTGTGGTGGTCCAAGAAATCAAATTGGTACTACTAATTTACATGTTGAATGTGAAGATACAATTGCAAAATTTGTTGGTAAAGAAGATGCTATATTATTTTCCATGGGGTATGCTACTAATGCAAGTTTATTTAGTTCATTATTAGATAAGAAATCATTAGTTATTTCTGATGAATTAAATCATGCATCAATTAGAACAGGTGTTAGATTATCAGGTTGTTCAGTTAAAACTTTTCCTCATAATAATATGGAAAAATTGGAAAAATTATTAAGAGAACAAATTTCTCAAGGTCAACCAAGATCTCATCGTCCATGGAAAAAAATTATTGTTGCAGTGGAAGGTTTATATTCAATGGAAGGTACAATGGCAAATTTACCTGCATTAATTGAATTACGTCGTAAATATAAATTTTATTTATTTGTTGATGAAGCTCATTCTATTGGTGCAATTGGTCCTTCTGGTCGTGGTGTTTGTGATTATTTTGGTATTGATCCTTCAAATGTTGATTTATTAATGGGTACATTAACTAAATCATTTGGTGCTGCAGGTGGTTATATTGCTGCTAATAAATTAATCATTGATCGTTTAAGATTAAATATAAACAGTCAAAATTATGCAGAATCAATTCCAACTCCTGTATTGGCACAAATTAGTTCATCATTAAATATTATTGCAGGTAAATTAAATCCAGGTGAAGGTGCTGAAAGATTAGAAAGAATTGCATTTAATTCACGTTATTTAAGATTAGGTTTACAAAGATTAGGTTTTATTGTTTATGGAGTTGATGATTCTCCAGTTATTCCATTATTATTATTTGCTCCAGCAAAAATGCCAGCTTTTTCAAGAATGCTTTATCAACGTAAAATTGCAGTTGTTGTTGTTGGATATCCTGCAACTCCATTAACTTCATCAAGAGTTCGTCTATGTGTTTCTGCTTCATTAACTAAAGAAGATATTGATTATCTATTACGTCATTTATCAGAAGTTGGTGATAAATTGTTTTTAAAATTTAGTTCTGGTATTGCAGGTGGTTCATTAGATGGTACACCACCAAGATGGAATATTGAAGATGTATTGAGAGATACACCAAGAGATTGTAAAGAGTCAAAGTTTTTCGTTGCTACTGCGAATAGAGAATAATATCGAGGTTAAAAACCCAATTAATAAAATAATACACCACTTTATATTAATATAATGCATACAATTTAATTCTATGGGAGTCGTAGGCCGTGATTGTTCAACGCTCAACGGTACTCAGTTATCTTTGGGTGTTTCTGATTCGCTAGGTGCAGCATTTAGCAACACGTACGTCCTAAATTCAAGAATCAAGATCGATCGACAGTATAGAACAGCCTCGAAAAATTTGATCATAGCCTGGAAATATAGCATATAGCATATAGGCATATGGCTTGTATTAGCTAGTTTCGACTGGGCCTTGTATAAATAAGAGCCAAGTTCACAGCTCATTATCATATACCCGTTGTACGTTACTGGACTCACATGGAGAGGCGTGTTTGGCTGTTGCGACACGCGATGAATAAGCGGAATGTGCGTTATTGTTGGCTCGTAGATAGAATCTAGATAGAATCGTAAGAGACCAGGAACCAGGAACGTTGATGAGCTATCAGTTTAATAGATTATAGTAAATATCAAACACCCATATTAAACTCAACTCTTCTAAGCCACTAAATTCCAAATTTCCCAGCAAGCTCAGCTCAGTAAACACAAGCATCCCTTTGGGCAGGCTCATGTCCATTTTGATCCATCAACATTGCCAATTTGCAACTGAAAAACAAAATTATACTCTTGATAACAATCTACTAATCTTTCTGATCTGTTACTACCACTTGCTAAATACAGCGCTTAGCTTGCAAACAGACCCACACAGCTACACAGACCACATCTGCTCACATAGTGAAACGCTGCTTTGGCGCTACATTGTTTCGGTTTTGGCTATCAAGTGACAAAATTTAGTACGTGTCGGAGGACCCTGTATTTATCCACCACTAGCATTTTAAGGCACAACACATCGAGGTCACTATATCCAACCTGTGAATTCTCATCCACTCATTTAGCAGCCAGCACATCACATACAACACAAAACCATGCACCCAGTGCTCAAGAAGGCCAAAATAAAGATGCGCTCCATAGACACGTCATTCTCAGGAAATCGCATATACCAGATATTGAAGTCAAGACTGGTGACTTTAACGCTTGCGCTATTGCTCATCTGCTTCTTTCTCACGGGGCCCTTCAGTATCCATAAAGTCAGTTATATCCCTCTGAGGTCCACAACATCATCAATTTCCAAAAATCCAGCTGCTGACACCAAAGTAGGACATGAAGACGCTTTGAAAGATCATTACGGAAAGACAAGTTCAACTTATGAACTGAGTGATTCTGACTTTGTCGATGACAAAAAGGACTCAAAGTTCATATTTGTCAACAATAAATACCCAATAGCCGAAGGCTATAACAATATCATCAAATCTGTCAACCCAGATAATTTCATACACTTGCCTATTGAAAAGAAATGTGAAATATATTTCAAAGAGCTATACAACAAGACTCCAAACTGGGCATTAGATCCACTAGAAGTTGGATATCCTTATAACGGATACATTTTTGATACCAAGGAACAATTTATCAATGATCGTAAAAACGATTTTAAAAACTCTTTGGAAAATAAAGAAACCATCACTGATGAAGATTTAGAAAAATTAATCAAGGATAAAAATAAACATTATGAATGGGATGCTAAATATGCTGAAGCTTATAAAGAATCTGAAGATTCAGAATCTTTCATGACAAATCAAATGACTAATTTGCGTGTTTTCAGTCAATGTTACCTAGATCCTTCCATCGGGAAAAATGCACAAAGAGCTATAGATAATATGGATGGGAACATCACTTGTGCAGAGAATGAAGAAAGATTGTTCAAATATTTGACTAAGAAATTACCAACTTATACAAGATGGACCAATGAAACTATTCGTGAATTACCAGATATTGAAAAATATTTACAAGATGTCAACTATAAGACAAACTTAACAGAGACAAAGATTAAAAGACAAAACGAAACCCAATGTTTCACTCGTTCTTTAATGAACTCTTTCAATGGTCAAGGTATTGTGGTATCAGCTGCTGATAAACATATGGATGAATTATCAAGTTTGATCTTAGTTTTAAGAGCTATAAATAACAGACTACCGATTGAAATCATTCACAAAGGTGACCTAAGTTTCGAATCACAGGCAATCTTGGTTAATGTTTCAAGATCTCTTGATTTAAATTTAGAAAAGATTAAATCATTTAAATCCTATGTTCAAACAAATTTTGAACATTTAAGAGAACTTGATGTGGAAACTATTTTCCCTAAACAAGAAATTTGGTTTGTTAATACAACAGATGCTGTTAGTCCAAATGATCAAAGATTTGTCTCTTATGGTAATAAACTATTAACTATGCTTTTCAGTTCATTTGAAGATACAGTGTTGATTGATACCGATACAGTTCCATTTGTTGATATAAAAGAGTTCATCTTGGATTCTCAAGTCTATAAAGACAAAGGTGCCTTTTTTTTTAAAGATCGTCAATTATATGATCATATAACTGGTCCTGAATTAACATATTTTAAAAAATTATTACCTACAAGATTAGACAATGCATTCTTTGGTGTTCCAGAATTAACAAATTATACTATGCAAAATAGATTTTTCGGTGAACGTAAAAAACATGTTCAAGAATCAGGTATGGTTGCCATTAATAAAAAGAAACATATAAGAGGAACTTTAACAATTAATGCATTACAAATGTGGCATGCTGCTACAACAAGAGTTCATGGTGATAAAGAACTGTTTTGGTTAGGATTTTCCATTGCTGGTGATGAAGATTACTATTTAAACAAATATGGTGTTGGTGCAGTGGGTCAAGTGAATCCAAATTCTAATAAATTATTAGGAGATAAAGATGATTCAAGAAGATCAAAATTAAAATCCAAACAAGTTTGTACTACACATCCAGCACATCTTTCAGGTCTTGATGATAAAACATTATTATGGATGAATTCAGGTTTTATTGATTGTAAAAGAGAAGAAGAAGCTGAAAAGGATATAAAGATGGATTTATACAAAAATCTTTTCGATAATTCGGATCAATTAAAGAAAAAATATCAAGGTCCATTGAAAATTAGTGCAATTTTAGTTCCACCTCCACAAGAACGTGTTATTAATAATGATTTAGGTGAACCTTCTTCAGGTTGGGATGTAATGTTTGGTTGTGGTGGTTATCTATATTGTGCTTATACAAATATTGGTGGTAGTAATGATACCCGTTATGCAGGAACTTTGGTTGAATATGATGATCAACAACAATTATTATATGATTATCTAGGTGAATTATGGGTTAACTATGACAAAGTTATTACTAACGGTACTGCTAGAAGAATACCATAATATATTCATCTTATTTATATTTTGAACACTTTCATTTGATTTTTTTTAAAATGTCCTTGCTATTCCTTTGATTTACATTTAACAATTACAAATTATACATAAATACTGCATTTTTTATATAGAATATTCATGTATATTGATTAACAACAATTTAAGCATTCTTTTAACAATTTTTATATATGTAGTAACGTCACATAATAACACAATCCACAATACCTAACCCATACATTGCTTTTTCAACATCTTTTTTAATTTTAAACCAATCAGCTCTTTTTTGAACAAAATCATAAATTTCTTCTTGTCTGAAAATTCCATTAAATTTACTTAAATCACCAATTAATTTCCCTAATTCTTTTGAATCTTGGGTACTAACAAGATATAATTGACCAATTTCTTTTAATCCAATAAATAATGGAGTTATATTTTTTTGTCTTAATGTATTAACCACAAAATCATAATAAAGATTTAAATCACTAATTAATATAATTGAACCAGTTGTTGATATTATTCTTTTTTTAATATTTTTAACAATAACTTGGAAAAATCTTTCACCAATTTCTTGTTGGAAAACATCAATTATACCCATTTCAGTTGTACCATTAAATAAATTTATATGATTTGATAATAAATTAACAACTCTTTTTGCACATTTTGTTGGACCCATCATATTTAATTCATCATTTGTCTTTGGATTAAAATCATTTGGTAATTGTAATGTATTATAAAGAAATTCAATTTCTGCCATTAATTTATCAATACCTATATTTAATCCATTAGCAACATAATTATCTAATGAAGTTTCAAATTGCTTTTTAGTTTGATTTGCAGTATTTAAAAATTCATCTTTTATTAAGATTTTCTTCATTACTAATTCATTTTCATAAAAAATTTCAATCATTTGACCAATTAAATCACCAATGTTAATTAATTCTGTAAATTTTATTAATGGTTCCACTGTGGATACAGTCTCTGCGGTTTCTAATGATTTGAATTCGTTGGGATCATATTTATCTAAAAGATCAATAGCTTTTGTAAAACCTGGTCTTAGATGATATTTTGATATTAATGAGACAAGTTTAATAAACAATTCTTCAATAAGTCCATTTATCTTGATTTGATCCACTATTGAATGTTGTGATTTACCAAATATTGAAAACACTTCAATTTTAGATTTGGCTTTTTCTATAATGTGATAACATAGTTCAAAATTGATAAAGTTTTTTAAATTTCTTAAATTTTTATTGATTATTTCAAAATTAACTTTAAATTTGATTTCATTAGAGTCTTTATTAGCCTTGCTAAAGATTTTGGTGAAACTTGATAGTAGTTCAAATTTATTAGTTTTCGCATCATCAGATGAATACTCCGTTAAGATACTTTGATATATATTATCTTTTTCAATTTGTTCTTGTTGATTCAGTTCATCTTCAAAATTTTTGATTTCTTTTATAGAGTCTTCTTCAAAATGTAAAATTTCCTCGTTTAAGAATTTAACCACTAAAGGTTCAAAATATAGATTGATAAATGAAATTAAGATTTGTCTATAGTTGTCACCAGCATTCTTGGAAATTTCAAGCTTTGGTATAAGTCCATTCAAAAGCGCCAAATAAACTTTTGGAATGACTTCAATGTTTTGTTCACATTCCTTTTTGAAAAACCCATTGATTATACTCTTATCGAAAATAGATTCTGAATATATTAGCATTATTGGTAGTTGTTCACCAAAGGCAGCATCTATGATTCTCGATTTTTCATTGAAAAAAGTAGCCAGATCCGTTATAACGTCGTCTAATGACTCTTCAAGTAAAGTGTTGTCTGTGTTCAAGATTGTTGGTGGGAAGAAATCATATGGGAATTTATTCTCTTGTTGGAAAAATTCCACCACCAAATCACCTTGATCCAAAAGATTTAAACACCCCACCAATGCGTACACTTTAGCAAACTGTTCTTGCTCAAAATTCTCTTGCATCGTTTCAAATTGTGCCTTGGTAAAATTTCTAGTCAATCTTCGTACTTTGTCCCGAGTCTGAATGTATAAATACTCATCATTCTTATCCATCTCCACAAATTTGGCCATATTCTTTAGTATTTTCGCCTGGTCGTTTGATTGGTACCCGAATCCCAAGATTGCCTCTATATCACAGTCATCTATATCCAATTCTTCAATGTAGGCTCGTATCTTGGTGAGGAACGATTTCAACTGCCCATATATCACAACAACTGTCCTTTTAGGATCTGATGAGCCCTTGATGCTCTCAAAGACATTCGTCGGGTAGAAATCAGCAAGGAGATCATCAGTGTGAGCTGGAGCATAGGGGATAAACACTCTTTGCAACGCTGTTGTGAAATACTCGTGATCCATTGACCGTAGCGTGGAATTGGTGAACTTTGACACGCAGCTCAAGCTGAGATAGTCAGCGATGGACAGCTCCTGCGCAATCGAGCGCACTATAGCACGGTCCTGGAACAGATCGCTCATTTTGCAGCACAAGAACCTTCAATTGCACAGTTCAAGCACCGAGACCTCTTTGTTTACATGCTCCAAGTCTATTGATCTTAATCAGACGCAGCATAATCAAAAGAGTTCGCGAACGGATTCTCAAAAATTCGCGAAGTCTGTTGAATTAATTCTGCGCTTATAAGAAGTAAACAACTGGGTTTAGCTTATAGCCTAGAACCATAGAAACTGCTAGAGCTATACAATGAAACCCTTTTCCACACAGCACGAGGAGCTTGTCCACGATGTGGCTTACGATTTCTACGGGAAGCAGATTGCCACGTGCTCGTCAGATCAACACATCAAAGTTTTCGATCTGGATTCAAGCTCAAATGAATGGGTCTTGAACGATTCATGGAAGGCCCATCACTCGTCAATTGTCAAGCTAGACTGGGCATCGCCTGAGTTCGGCAAGATAATAGCATCTGTCTCGCACGATAAGACTGTCAAGATCTGGGAAGAAGATCTGGATGAACAAAGAGGAAGTGGTCGTCGTTGGAAGCTTTTAGCTACATTAAACGATGCTAGAGGTCCATTGTACGATGTTGCTTTTGCTCCAAGCCATTTGGGTCTTAGATTGAGCACCATTGGGAGTGACGGTGTTCTCAGGGTATACGATGCTATGGAACCAGCAGATTTAAGATCTTGGACGCTGACATCAGAAGTTGCAGTGCTAAGTGCTCCACCAGCTTCAAATTTACAATCAGATTTTGCCCTATCATGGTGCTCTTCTAGATTCTCTCCAGAGAAAATTGTTGTTTGTGCCTTGGATCAAGGTTTCATATATCATCGTAACGCTTCTGGGAAATTAGTACAGGCTGCTACTCTACCGGAACATCAAGGTCTAATAAGATCAGTTGCTTGGGCCCCATCAATGGGAAGATTCTATCAACTCGTTGCTACTGCTTGTAAAGATGGCAAAGTGAGAATTTTCAAACTCACTGAAAGACTATTACAAAAGAACAATGTTAATCAATACAATGAAGACGAGGATGAAGCTGATAACAACAGCGACTCGGATATAGAAATACAGGTTGAACTAGTGAGTGAACATGATGATCATCATGGTGAAGTCTGGTCTGTCTCTTGGAATTTAACAGGTACCATTCTAAGCAGTACAGGTGATGACGGTAAAGTGAGGTTGTGGAAGGCATCTTACTCCACCGAGTTCCAATGTCTCTCTGTCATCTCAGCTGAACAGAAAGAAGCTGTATAATATGTTAATGATGATTAGATTTGTAAAAGCTTCGCCAAATTGTAGTTTATTGTACTCATGTCAAGCTCATCCCGGCCATGCGTATGTAACCTTGCCGTTTTCGGAGGCTACATACAAAAAAAAAATTATATTGACATATAGATTTTGTACTCTTCATATATTTATTTAAAGCTATCCACAAAGAACAAGATGAGAATTTTAGCAACCGCCGACGATTCTGGAAGTTTGAAAGGTGAGTTATATATTGAAATGAAATTCATGTGGAAAACTGTTTACTAACAGCTCTAGATATCATTTGTCCTCGAGGTACAGATACTTCTTCACAAACAGCTCCACAACCTGAAAAGATTGAGACATATAATGGTGATGGGTATAAGATTAGAGTGCAAAGATTGTTATTGACCAGCTCTAACGATACTGAAGTGATTATCACCGGTAGAGCTAATGGATCAATCGCAGTTTACAAGGCAGACGATTATGAATTAATCAAAACCATTCCAGATATATTCGATCCTTCTACCAAAGATCAATTCATTTCATTGATTGTTGCATCTGGGTACCTTTACGCTGCTACAGAACAAGGAGTCATAGCCGTGATTGATCCTGATACAATTTCCGAAGACCAGATTGCCCTTAAAAAGACGACAGTGAAGGGACCACTTTCAACTTTTGTTTCACATCCAATTCAAGAAGGTCTTTTCGCATATGGTGGAAAAGAGAATGATGTAAAATTGATAAGACTATTCAAAGATGGCGAGTCACCATTGGATAAAGAGGAACTAAAGGCAGAAGTTGTATTCCAGGGGAAAAATGTCAAAAATGATAAACTCGATTTAAGAGTTCCAATATGGATCACACATATTTCATTCATCAAATTATCAGAGCACACTGATAAATCATGGAAATTTATCACTACCACAGGCCATGGACAAGTTAGAAAATATGATACTTCGCATGGTCGTAAACCAATACTCGATAAGAAATTATCAGATAAATCATTGGCAAGAGTAGCTACAACATCAAATGAAGATGAAATAATATGTGCTGATGCTCATGTCACCACTGCATTGTTTAATGTGGAAAAGGGGAACTTGATTGCCAAGTATAAGGGTAATGTTGGTGCAGTAGAGGCACTATATTCTCATTTAAATGAAGATAATGAATTATTAGTCACAGGTGCACTTGATAGATATATCCGTGTTTTCGATATAAATTCTAGGGAACAAGTTGCTAAAGTATACATTGGATCTAAGATCAGTGCTGTTTGGTTGTTAAGTGATGAACCAACTGAAGGTGAATTGGCTCAACAAGAGGAAGCTGCTAAAAAGGTTAAAAAGACCAGAAAACAAATTGAAGAAGAGGATGAAGGTAATGAAGATGAAGTTTGGGAAGAATTAGAAAAAATTGAAAAGAAATCTACAAAGAAAAGAAGAGTTTGATTTCTTCGATCTGTACAATAAATAACTTTTATAGATCCCATTAACATTATTAATGTAGCTTAAAATCCCTTGGCCATTTTTTTATCATGACCAGCTTTTCTATTGTGATTGGCTCTTGATGATTTATTCTTTTCGTTTTTAGCTTGTTGTCTTTTGGTATTGACAGGATTGGAGTTTTGAGGTTGACTAGGTTTTTTATCCTTTTGACTTGGAAAAGATTTTCCTCTCTCTTCTTCAACTTCTTCATCTTGTTCAGTTCTATAACTTCTTTGTGGTTTATTACCTCTAAACATATATTTACTCTCCAAGATCTTGACACGTTTTGGCTGTTTTTGTAACATTCTTGCCCATCCTTCTATTTGTTCATGTGACCAACTAGTTTCTTTGATGAGCTCTTGTTTCTGTCTGGTCTTTCTATTAGCCTTCTCAAACACTGAAGGATCTTTTTTGAAAGTTTCCCACAAGACTTTCTCAACCTTGTCATATTTGGATTTCTCTGCATCGTTATTGGCAGCTTCAGCTTCATCATATGTATCATCATGTTCATCTTCATCAGATTCATACATTAATTTCAATGCTGCGGTTAATGTACGATTCTTATGTTCATCTGGGACGTGTAATGGTGCTGATTTCTTCGAAGAGAGTTTTTTACCAACAACTTTCTTCTTTGATGAGTTATCCAATACGTGTCGACTCTTGTCTTCCTCTTTTTCTATAGCAGCTTCTGGATGCTCAAGCAATAAGTTTGTCACTTCCTCCACGTTATTTGAATGTTTCTTTAATAGTTTTTCAGTATGAGATATTGTAAGATTTGGGAATAGATCAATTAAAGTATTCACATCTTCCTCTTTTACTGTAGATTTTTCTTTCTTTATTAAGAATGGGAATCTTTGCTCAATTCCAGGATTCAATTGTTGGAAACTTGATGAGGATATAATACCACCAAACAATGGATATAATGATAAGGAATGAAGGGTGCTTACACCAAGTTCAGTACCTATAGCAGCAACCTTAGACACTGGTATCGATAAAAGAGATATCACTGCAATTTGCTTTGCCACTGTAGCGAATCTACCTTCACCGTTAGAGTATAATTTTTCAAGAGTTTCAATCCATGGAACAGTGACGAAACTTTCACTGAACGAAGAGCTCTTCTTAGCCTTGGCGATCTTGTTATTAACAGATTTATTCTTTGTGTTCTTATTTGGTTTGGATCTTTCATCCAAAAGTGCAGCCAATGTTTTGATATCATGTTTATCAAACTTCCCATTAGTTATAACAAAATCAATATGTTTCTGTACCAAAGATGTTGAACTGATACTCTTTTTATCGTTTGGCTTCAATGAGCCATCAATGAGTCCTCGCACCGCTGCCGTGTTCTTTTGTGTATAGATCTTAGCCAAATCCCACAAGGCGGTACCGTTCAATTTTAGATTCAGCACACCAAATTGTTTGATCAACTCTAGCATCCAACTTCTAAAGATATCCAAGTTTTCTGTGATTTGGACATTGATTAGACCAAGTGACAATATCTGTCCTTGTTCCTCTGCGATCTCATGTAAGTAGCTCTTGACGAAAAGACATAGTTGTTGCTCTGATTTGGGCGATATTTGGACTTTCAACTGAAGTAATGTTTGTATGTACTTGATATATATCTCGATAAGATGGACCCAAATCACCGGATCTTTATCCACCATTGAAGATCGTAGCTTGAACGGTGGAAAGTTCACGATCGGAAACTCTATGTAGGGCTCCTCAGTATCAGACATCGTGGTATTTCTGAGCCTTTACTCCTGAGTTGTTGGTGTTCTACGTCTATAGATCATTGATAGTTTGCCGTCTGCGTAAATTTTCATTGTATGCCCGAGAAAAGACTGGTAAACGCACTACACATATACTTCAGAGTGGAAAATATTACATTTATAGATTATTCATAGCTGTCTTCTATGGTGATCTTTTTAACCCCCTTTCTTCTAATCAAGAATGCTAGATATAGTATGACGGCCACACCTACTGACCCTATACTGGCATAAGCCGGATACTTGAACTGTTCAGGTTTATGGAATATCAAGGTCAACACTTGCCCCGACAATTCAAACAAATTATTCAAACTTTCTTCGAAAGTTGTAACGTTGAACCTCTCAAACTCGTCAGTGATGTATAGTTGAATTGAATTCTGAACAGCTAAATCAAAACACCAAAGCCCGACACGACTCCATGGGATACAGAAACAGATCAACCAATGGGTCTTTGCATAGTCTAAAATAAAGGACATTAAAATTGGTATCAGTGATACTAGTTGGAAAATGACTGATATGAGTCCAACATTGATAACATTTGTGAATCTGTTGAGGAGAGGGAACACCATTAAAGTCCCCATCAGCTCAAAACTTGTAGATATACCTTTTAGAAACCCGATAGTCATATTATTAACGTCATCAAATGATAAAAGGTAAGCAATTGTGTTGTTCCCAAATGAAAGCACTGTTAAGTAGATGCATGAAATTGATAAGACTTGAAGGGAAAACGGATTTGAAGCAAACAATTTCAAGCTTTCAATGTATGATAATGGTTTTAATTGTTTTCTGCTATTTTTAGCGCTAATGATATCTTCAGATTCACTCAATGATGAAACAGAGTGATAAAGCTTCAATATCATTGAAAATTCCACATTATTACTGATTAAAAAGACAAGGATGATGAAGATCAATGCAATTTTGAAGCCTGTAAACGTGATGAATGATGAAATGAAAAATGGTGCCACCAATTTGCAAATGAGATCTATACTCCTTAACTTGGTGTTAAGTTCAATCAAGAACTTCTCATCATCATGGCAGATCTTGACTATCCAATCCCTTGATATGGAGATCTTATTGGCGATTGTACAAAGTCTCTCCACGACACCACAAACGATGACCACCAATAGGCAAAGTTTCTTTAATAAAGCATGGTTTTCAAAAAATTGGAAAATTATGATCAGAACTGTAGCTGATAATATGGCAAACGATCTCTGTATGAAGATTGTATCCTTGATGACCTTTAATCGCTCATCATTAGTCACCAACTTTGTTATGTAACTCGAAAGTAATATACCTGATAAACTGGAACAAAATGAAAATAATGAAGATGGGAAAAGCGTTCCTGGGTACAAATTGATGATGAAGAGCACTATACCAAACCCATACATCCTTGAGTTCCAAACATAAAGGAAATGCGACACGTAAAGTCTTTTTTTGATATGTCTCTTCAAGTCTGGTGAAAGGCTTTGAACATCACTACCCGAAGAGATATCCTGACTGATAGCCCCATGATCAAGCTGATCGGTTGTTTCACTGATCAATCGACTCTGATCATTACCATGGCTCACTTGATATTCTGTGTTCTGATTTGTTGATGATGGCGCCCGTGTGGATTTGATTGACTCTGAGCCCATGATGTGAGTTGCAATTTTCTTGATCACCTAGCTGACAATTTTGATAAACGTCTAGCGGGAAAATCAGAGTATCAATCAAACTTGGCTATCGAGTGCCTTTAAGATCTGAATAATTTCAGTATTCTAAAAATCTTGAATTAATTTAAAGTTATATTGCCGTGGCTCATGTATATAAATTCCCACAGTTCCTCGCTAATTACAAATCCAATTATGATTCCAAACTAGGGTGTATTTATCGATGCTTTTGGCTTTTGGACGTATTTAGAGATTTCGCTTGCATACAAATACCCCAAGTAAAGCACGAAACAAGATTAGCGCAGGAATTTGTAAATGGCTCCTTATTGTATTTATTACTTGATCTACGTAACTAATAGTAATCACTTTTGAACAAAGAACGCCAGCTTTTCAAAGCTATCAAACCTTAATTTGATCAGAATATCCCTGGGACAAAATTTAGGCAGAACTCTACACGGGGACTCCAACAGAGCCAGCCCGATCCCCCGCCAGCCCCAACAAGCCTCCAGGCTCACTCACACCGCGTGCTCTCCATCTCTAGGCAGAGCCCCAGACAGAGCCCAGCCTAAGCTACAAAACCCACCGTTCTACACTTTCACAATGTAATAAAGTAAGACACATACCATAGGTTTCTCTGTTCAAATGACAATCTAATTGCAGTTCACTCGATCACCATACTCTGATACACCAGTACACGTCCCTAGCTGATCGTGTCACTGCATTGCCCTTGTGTGTCACCAAATCTCATAGATAATCGCAAAATAACCACACTTCCGATTTTCTTATCTTATCAAGCCCCCAATTTGGCAGTAAAGTTTCCATTTTGAAACTCCTAAATTGGCCTCAAGCTTTCGCGAGTTCGCCACAGGGCATAACTCTCACATACCGTCGCGCGTGTTTGGTGGCTTATGCAGCGATTGCTGCCCGCACCGGCCTGGCCCTACAGGCAACGTCAGAATTAGCTCATCACCCTTAAATTTCCTAGTGTGCTCTATAAAAACCTGGAGCTTGCCACCCAACTTGACACTTCTCCCACAATCTTATCAAGACAACCCTGGTCCATTATAGCTACTTCCATATCTCAAATATCCAATTGATATACGGTGGTCAGTGTCCTAGGTTTTCATCTCAAACATCTCATCTTACAAACAAAGCGCTCATAAACTTACTTTATTATCTGTCTAGGTTTTATTATAAATTCACTACAGAATTCCAACAAATTGACTTCATTAACATTTGAAACTGCATAGCCTTAATTCAATTCAAATTCAAACTCAAAAATGAAAGGAACTACTATTTTACCACTAGCCGTCTTGGCCTCATTAGCTCACGCTTTAGTCATTCCAACTATTAACACTAATGACATCTTTTCTGTTGCCAACTCTTTGAAACATGAAATTTTAAACAACGAAGTTGTCAAAGATGCTCAAGCTGCTGTTGAAGATGCTAAAACTGAATTATCTGCTTTAAACAATGCCTTGTTAAACCCAGAAGATGCTGCTCCAATCGTCTCAACTGAATCCGCTGGTCGTAACATCATTCCAGGTCGTTACATTATCGTCTTTAAAGATTCTGTTAAGGAAGATGAAATCAAATTTCACAAGGAATGGGCTACCAACCAACACCTGGACCATGCTAAGAAACTGTATGAACAAAACCCAACTCATCAATTCTTTTTAGACTCTTTAACTGAAGCTGCTCAAGAATTAGGTGGTATCGTTGATGGTTTCCACATTGATGGTTTACTGTCTGGTTACTTTGGTCATTTCTTGGATGATACCATTGAACTGATCCGCCGTAACCCACATGTCAAATTCGTTGAAAAGGATTCAAGAGTTTTCTCTTCTGAATTTGATACTCAAAATGGTGCACCATGGGGGTTATCAAGAATTTCCCATCGTGATGCTTTAACTTTAGGTTCTTTCAACAAGTACTTGTATGATACAGAAGCTGGTGAAGGTGTCACTTCTTATGTTATCGACACTGGTGTCAATGTTAACCATCAAGCATTTGAAAAACGTGCCAAATGGGGTAAGACTATTCCTCAAGGTGACCAAGATGTCGATGGTAATGGCCATGGTACTCATTGTGCTGGTACCATTGGTTCCAAAGAATACGGTGTTGCTAAAAAGGCTGACATTGTCGCTGTCAAGGTTTTGAGATCAAATGGTTCTGGTACCATGTCTGATGTCGTTAAAGGTGTTGAATACGCCGCTGTTTCCCATAAGGAAGCTGTCAAAGCTGGTAAAAAGGGCTTCAAAGGTTCTACCGCTAACATGTCATTAGGTGGTGGTAAATCACCATCTTTAGATCTGGCTGTTAACGCTGCTGTTCAAGCTGGTATTCATTTCGCCGTTGCTGCTGGTAATGACAATGCTGATGCTTGTAACTACTCTCCAGCTTCAGCTGAAAAAGCTGTCACTGTTGGTGCCTCCACTTTATCAGATGCTAGAGCTTATTTCTCAAACTATGGTAAATGTGTTGATATCTTTGGTCCAGGTCTGAACATTTTGTCCACTTACATTGGTTCAGACTCTGCTACTGCTACTTTATCAGGTACTTCAATGGCTTCACCACATGTTGCTGGTTTATTGACTTACTACTTGTCATTACAACCAGGTTCAGACTCTGAATTCTTCACTGCTAAAGGCGGTGTTACCCCTGCTCAATTGAAAAAGAAAATCATTGATTACTCAACCAAGGATAAGTTATCTGATATTCCATCTGATACTCCAAACTATTTGATTTACAATGGTGGTGGTCAAGACTTGAATGAATTCTGGGGTGAAAGCACCAAAGCTGAACCTGAAGCTAAAGAAATTAATTCTGCTGAAGCTTTACGTGATTTGGAAGCTAATGTTGAACGTATCGTTGAAGACGTTAAACAATTCATTGGCCACAACATCTAATGAAAAGGTTTAAACGGGTTTTTGCCAGGTTAATTGGAGTTTCCATCATTTGTTTCCACCTCCAGGTATTTTATGTCATGTCTAATTTCACTTCTTGAATTCCTTTGGGGTTCCTTATTTTCAATATAACAAGTTTAACATTAATACATTAGCTAGATCTTTATGATGATATATTTTAGACATCACCCAATAGGGTATGTTGTCTAGTTAGTTATAGTGCTACATATATGCAATTTATAATAATTTCAGTTGTAAGTGCCTAATTGTTACGAAGCATCGAATGTGTATGCGAAGATCCCACTATAGTTTACCCCAGGCTATAAGCTATAATACCTGCACGCGGTGAGTCTTATGAGTGCTATAAACAGAGACTATCAAAGTACAAAGATAATCACTATACATTGACACCTGACTGAAGAATTCATATTCCTGGAATTATACAATCAAGTTCAAGGTTTGTCGAATTGTGTTGTTGATGATTGATGACTTTGCTTCACATACCTACTGGTTCGCGCCGCAAAATCCTAAGCTTTTATGCCAAATGTTTTGAAATGCTATTGAAACCAGCCATCCCGGTAATATGAAAATTACAAACAACAACAAAGAAAAAAGAATTAGCAGATCTCTTGACCTTCTGTTATTTAAATGTCTACCTTGCTTCAAAACGCATGATAAGCTTTACACTCGCTACATTTTAGTCTTCATTTTACACCAGTGGTCAATATCTATCGTTTGTTTACAGATCGCATCTCAGCTTCTTAAATATGGCTACAACTTCTCACAAATCATATCAAAGTAACGGTGGTGAATCGCCAGTATCAAACTCAAGTCCAAGGTCCAGACTTCAAATGGAGCCGGTACCCAATAACGGGTATTATGTTCCTAGTCAACAACTTAACCGCCCGTATAATAGCAGTCACATTCAAAAGAGAAGAGTACATACACCTCCTTCAAGACCTCAATCACAAATGATGCAACCTCAACCACAGCAGATGAAGCCTCCTCAAAGATCACCAGACCAGCAAGTGTTTGAAGAAGACCCTGCTCCTACACAACAACCCAAATGGAAGATTTTCAAGTCGAATGGTAATAAGGTTTATGAGCATAAAAAGAATGGGAGTGATGATTCTCTACCCGTCATGCCCACCATCGCAATGGGATATGAGAACTCGATACAGAAACAGCTACAGAATAGAGGTGAACTAAGGATAACTAATGATGGGTATTTTTTTGAGAAGAAGGAAAAAGAAGAACAATATAGAAATGGACCTGGTGGTCCTATGATTAGCCCTAATGGGTATACTGGGTATTATCCACAAGGTCATTACAATCCAGATCCAAATGGGTATCCAAACTACCCACCAATGTATTATCAACAATATGCACCACCTCCTACACCACCTCCATCGGGTCCATCATATGTTCCACAACCAGAATATAAAGAAGCTATTGGATCACGTTCAGAATATGAAAACTTTTACAATAGATATGAGAATCAATGGCGTGGATTTGACTCTCATCAGCAACAGGTTCCTGTTCAACCGAGTGCTCCAGAAATAGCTCCACAAGCAAGAGTGCATCCTGTCTATGATCCAGAGTTTAGATCTAAACCGATGCCTGAGGCTTCAGATGATGTGGTGACATCTATTGAAGAACATAAAGTTGGCGGAACAAAGAACCTGAAAACCTTGGATGAACCCGTTTTGATCAAGGGTTTGAAATCAAGAAACGTCTCTGGTGAATCAAGACCAGCAATGTCCAAAGATCCAAGTCGTGAAAGTTTTATATCTAGAGCTGGTAAAAACCCTCAGATTGAAAAGATGATGGCCGAACAGGATAAAGAAGCTGACGAAAGGCCTGTTTTCATCTCAAATGAATCTAATTCACCATTAGCTATCAATTCTAATCAACATGATCTCATCTCACCAAAGGTTATCAAAAATGAAAAGAGGAAGGGGTTTTTAAAAAAGATGTTTTCAAATGATTCTAAAAAGAAGAAGGATAAAAGAAAGAATAAGAAATCCTCAATGGAACTTTTATCATCACCAACAGATTCTGATTTAATACCCACAATTCCTGCTCAACAGACACTTCAACCCCTTACTTTTGAAGCTCCACCAAGTCCTGGAGTTTCCACTTTTTCCCATACTGACGATATGCCAATTTTGACTAGAAATGAAAGAATTTCCAGTAATGGTGATCACGATTCGATTGGTGATGTTTTCTCAAAGATTCCAATTTTATCAAATATTTTCCAAAGAATTGATGAATCAAACCTAACTGCAAATGCTAAACTTTTGATAAAAGCTTCATTGATATTTGGTATATTTTATGAAATCAATACTGTTTGTTCTATTTTTATTGAATATTGGAATCTTTTAACCGGTGCTTTTGGTCAAGCACAAGTTTGAGTGTCAATCTAACATGTGGTTAATATTATTGGGCACCTAATTACTTGAAGAACATGAAAAGTGTGAAATTATATTAATCAATATGTATGCATTCTTATTATTTTCTGAAAGTTGATACGAGCATTTAAAAGTCGAGACTCAAGGATTTAGTACAGGTTTGAATTACTTACCTTCGGATGAAGTCGCTGGTGATTCTCCCTTCATAAGCAGCAGGTAGCAGGTTATTTGCGTTTATAATATATATCATCTGAGTGATCTACATGGTGTTGTTCGGTATAATTCTGCAGTTGAATTGAGTGTACTTAATTAATAATAGATCGAAGCGTGCTAAAGATTTAATATGTCGAAGATATAACGTCACTATTCTTCAAAGTTCAGACGTTTTTTTCTGATGAGTTTTCAGTTTTCAGCAGCTAAAGTGTTGGTTTGGTTTGCCGTATTTGGAGAAATTTCCGCGTGCGGTCTCCATGGAAAGGCATTCCATATCTAAGAACATTTGGATTTACGAACGGAGGCTATTGGAAATTGTATTACTTATAATCGAGGTTATAGCAGTGACAGTTGAGACAAATAATCAACTATTTGTTATTTTTTACTATTTTCAAGCTGTATTGTAGCAAACAATTGGCCATTCATATGAGGTTTATTCATATTATACTGCGGCCATATAGTTTCAAGCTCCCTGTTAGAACTGACTAAATAGATTTGTTAAGCGGGATCTATCTGTTGGATTCCTGATTCTTGCGTACATGTCCACACTTAAAGCGCTTGTATAAGGAGACTTTATAGTTCCAGGAACGTGAACTTTGATGCACAATTATAAAAATTCCAGGAACTTTCTAGCCCTTTCACTTGCAGATTATAACGATAAATGTTGAGTATGCGTTGATCTATGCTTCAAAATGGTCTTATTGATGCCCAGAAAACTGGGAAAGTTTAGACGGTGAGCTAAATATGCAGCAGTCACTCATGGTGAGATACATGATAAAAATTGGCGAATTAGAGTCAATTGAAGTCAATTGTCAATTCCATTGCTCAATTCTCATCAATTGTGAATGAGTTCGTATAAACGTTATTGACTGAACAAATGAGGGCGATGTTTATTGGTGCTATCATCAAACCACGAGTTTGTTGAAAGCTTAAGAATTATGAGATCATATATTGAAGAAGCATATGGAAGACTTGAGAAATCTGACACCATTATTTGTCACAATAATTATGCGGCTTATGATCAAGATTCAAGTGTTTCCTAGTCGAAGCTGTCTCAAGTTTCTGTACTATGTAGTATGTATATCATGATTTTAGACTTGATGCTATCTCATGAGCAATTAGGTAAGACATGCACGAATATCTCATATAGAGCAATCAGCAGAAGATTAAGGTTATAAGGTGAATCTATGCAGTAACGTTAAATTTATTTTTATTGTAAGTGTGATTACACATTGAGCATAATCTATTGTTGATGAAGAGCTAGTTCATTCACCACATAGTTGTCAATTGGAATTTGGTACTTTAACAGAGAGCTAGAGGCCACGGAACGTCAGTTTGAAGGATTCGGGACCACTTTAAGCTTCCGAAAATTTGAATGGCCGCGCAAATCGAAGCAGACGTCTTGTGTTTTGTGCATATAAAGACAGTTTCAAACCCTGATCAACAATTTGGAGGCTGAATTTATACCACTTATAACCGGCAAGTCTAAATCATAGGGTTTCCAAGGCCCATGCTTGATGAGCTAATTCGCTATTGTTTCGAAGATTAATAATATTACGTACTAGTTAGAGCTATAGATATTAGAAACGGGTTTTAGGATATGCTGACTGTCTAAATCTGATTAGCGCGCTATAGGCGCTTTGATTATAACGCGTTATAGATTGAAGCTACAACCACATGATAGTTCTACATGGCGAAAGCCGGTTAGCTGCGCCTATGGGCCAACAGCGAATGTATACACAATTTGATTGGAGTACTGTTCAAGATCGCATGGCACTTAATATTCAACAATGTCGAGGTAAGTCCAATTTCCATCTAGCATCATCTCATCTCCTCTGCAGAGTGCTTGATCTTATTCTTTCTAGAGCACTCTGGAGAACTCAGAACTGTACAAACTCAATTACCTCCGCTACCACGATAATCTTGGTGCACCAAACAACATTTTTCTGGTACAAGAGGGCTGTTGTGAAGATTTGTTGATCATATATCGAAGCATTGCGACTCGCGAGAACATTCTATGCCAGCCAAAGCTTCCAAAGACCCAGTTGCTTTTGCCGCAGCCTGCACCAGAACTGCTAGTGTCTTAAACTTAACCCAATATATCATACATTTCTCCTGAATTCTAACCATTTTGGACCGTACAACAAACTTCATGTGCTTTGAGACAACAATCACCTCTTAGCACGGCCCACCTCTAACGTTCATTTGTAAAAGTGCATCTCCAGCAACTTCCTTGCAGGTTTTATTGTCTATTCCACCGCCATAAACCTACATCGCAGATCATCGCTTCTGCTGCGATTCTGTCGAGTTTTCAACTTCCGTGGGCCTGGTTCCAGCTCATCTGGCCTTGAAACTTAAACACCATTATATAACAAACCCTGTATCCCACATACACCTTAGCCACTACGTTACCAATTGGAACCCCCTCCAAAAGGTGTTCTCAAGGTCAGATAATTAATTATAATCCAACAAAGGCGTCTACGCTCAAGCAGCCCAAATCCCATACAAAAAATAAAATTATACCCGCTTTCAAGCCTTCTACACGTCTAGTGCTGAAAATTGGCATCTCGACAACAGCAAGACATAAACAGAGTGGAATTTTTAACAAGGGATCCAACAACATCAACACTCTTCAGAGAAGATACGATTGTACTCTTTTTAATTGTCAACGGGCTATCCCATCTTTGTCCATTCCCTTGTGCAGCTTGATTCATTGGCCTGCAGTGGGTTTTTCTGACAGTAACTTTGTTGATACCTTGTCAGAAAAAGTTTTTTTTGGCCCAATTACTAGAGTTACAGAACTAGGTGTTGACCATATCAGTGTACAAATACTGTCAATTTACTCTTTAGCGTTGAAGCGCTTTGATAAAGAATATTTCCATTTAAAATCAGCACTTTACCGCTTCATCAAGATCATATTACATTGAAACGCGGTTAGAACATGAGTGACTCTGAAAAAAGAGATGATGCCTCAAAAAGGGTCCTTCATCGTAAAAAACACAAGAATTCAAGACTTGGTGAGTGTTTTCTTACCTTCAGTTACATGTTTGGGGTGACATGACTAACAATTATTCACAGGTTGTCCTCAATGTAAGCAAAGAAGAATAAAATGTGATGAAACGTTGCCATCATGTAAAAAATGTTCAGCAAGAGCTGTAAGTATACTTTCATCAACACTTCAGAAGATGAAAACTAACAATTGAAGATACGATGTGGTTATTTGGATTTTACACCACAAGAACTTAACATTATCAAACAAGCTCATATGGATGATGAAGAAATATATCAGCATCATATGAACAATAGCAGCATGGGTGATGAGTCTCTATCCACCCCACAATCACAACAGCAGCAGCAACCTAATCACTACTATTCTCAACAATTCTCATATCCTTATTCTGATGGCTCTGTACAATTCCCAAATGAATCATTCAGTACCCAAGGGTCTCGTTCATCTCAATTGGTATATCCTCCATACCAACAACAACAACCATATCATCCACAGGAGCATTTCATACAACCACATCCAGACTCTACACCAATGACTGATTTCCAATATCATTATCAACAACAATTCCAAAATCAATACCATCCTCCACAATACGCTCAGGCCTCAAGTTATCGGGATCCACAATATAATTCCAATAACGTAAACCCTGTCCAACAGCAGTATCAGCGGCCCATTGCAACTAAAGAGGCTGCTTCAAATAATAACGGTATAAGAGTTGGTATCAGTAGCTCTACGGGTAGTGGGACTCAACAGAACACCAAGTCACATTCCACTGCAAATTCAGATTTCAAGCATCCAATTGAAACAGTCTCAGGAATGGTTCCAATTCAACAAGAGATTAGTATCCATAACAATAGATCATCTCAGAACATACAAACTCATCAAAACGATTCACCGTTAGCAGTTTCATCAATTTCTTCATTTTCATCTAAAAATTCCCCTTATAACGATGATAATTATCAAAATTTGGATGTGATCACCAATGCATTCACTAATAAACAAACTAATCGTGAATCAAGAGCAACATCGGATCCAAATACAATTCCATTAATACGACATCAGTTGAATAGACCAGAATTTGATTTGGTGAAATTCCCTGAATTTTTCGATGAAACTATACCCAATGCATTTGCTCGTGTGTTTTTATTAAGAGAAGTTCATCAAAGATTGAGATTGGCTGCTAAAAGTAATGATTTGTTTGATGGTATGATATGTCAAGGTTTGGGGAAATTAGCTTCTCATTTCCCTGAGCTCAAAAAATTATTCTTTAAATTCAGAGGTGCTGTGATGAACACTGTGGGGAATCAATTATCAGATATGTCTGATTCTAATGCCGACTCGTTATTAATCTTGTCAAGTTTGTTAAACAGTTCATCAATATACCTACAAAGTATAACTATGAAGGATTTTTTCTCATTAGCATCAGGTCCAAGTGTCTTATTGAAAACTGCTTTTGAAGATCCAGATCGTTTCCCAAAATCATTTGTGAAATTGAAAAATCATGCAGATGGTTTATTATTTACTTCAAGATCCGTTTGGAATCCAAGATATAATCATAAAGTTATATTTGAATTCTTAGAAGTTGTCAAGGAATTTGGTGAAGCATTCATCGAGGATGAAGACCACTATGATGATGATGACGTAATAAGGGAACAATACAATCATCTTGTTGAATTCACACAATTTGCACTGGACCTTTTGGATGGGGAACATTCAAATAAAAATGTATTATACTACCCAGTGGATAAAATCTACAAATTAGTTCAACTTTGGTACTCATGGGTACCATCAGATATCTATACTTTTGGATCTAAAACTCCACCTGTTGAAAAGGTTTTCTATGTTTTTTGGTTTGCCCTTGGTGATTTACTTGAAGATATATTGGTTGGTGTAAGATACATTTTCACATTTTTGTTTAATGGATTTTATCACTTATATCCATTTACTAAAGAAGTTCTTTATCATGGTATCGATAATGATCAGTTGAAATCATTTGCAAATTATTCGTGTCGTATCATTGCCTTTTTGAATAGAAGAAAAGCATACGTGATTAGAAACACTGTTTTAAATGACCCAATTCCTTCATTCTTTGATGAAAATGATCGTTTTAAACCAAGAGCTTTAGATATACATGAACGTTGCATTACAAATTTCAAAGATACAAAGATCAAACCATATCATTATCCAAGTGATACTATTACCAGTGGCAATCTTGATAATAAAGTGAATTATTACAAGACACAACAATCACAGGATGTTACTTCGAATCTATTTGAAAACTTGAATACATCGCTCGGTGAAGATGATGGTATAGAAGGAGAATCTTCAGAAGTTGATTTAATGGATGTTAATCCAAAGACGCTGTTGCTAAATGATGATTTTGATCCTAGATTCACCGATCCACTATTTCAAGTTAATGTTGTGTTTCAAGATGCAGATTTGAACTTTTTGAATAAGTACCACGAAGATAGAAAATTGATACTTCAGTTAAATATGAAATAATGACATGCATTGAGCACATAGTACTCAGCACCAACCTCAAATCACAATGTAGACAGAATAATTAAAGTCAGGTATAGCCTGGTTTATCATCTCACATCTCATCATCATAGCTCCATGAATGTAGACTTCCCTATTAGGAAGTAAAAGTGTGCATTTGGCTTCCTCGCCCGTTTCTATTTCCGGCTCAAATTTCAAAAGTTTATTTTCAAAATGTAAACAAATAAACAAACTGCCAATTTTTTTTAGATATATATCTATACACTCAACAAAGCCCTGATCAAGATCCACCTCTTTAATTTGAGGACTTATATCTAGAGAATCGCTGAGTTTTGATTCTTGGTTCCGGATCTTCACATTCGCTAATATACCTTAAAGAATTCCTATTGAACCTTAAACTTTGTTATTAATCAAGGAGCATATTATAATAAAGATCTTGCATCTTCATAAACCAGATACACTCATTTGCTACTCATTCATTTCAAATATCCAAAATTATGGGAACACTACAGAAGCCATACTACAATAACAAGAACTATCTGAAGCCAACACTTCATGATCTTTCATCGGACACGACTTCAAAGGCTTATTCGGACGATACTTATGATACATATGAAAACCCATACGATACTGCAAAGAAAAGACAATCGCAACTAGTTACAGAGGAGAAAAAAGAGCCATTCAAATCGCCCGCTGTGGAGAGAGCAATCTCTGAAGTTCCTCAATATGAACTTGATGCACAAAGGAAAAGAGCTGATTATCATATCAAATTAGTTGTTGTTGGTGATGGTGGTTGTGGTAAAACATGTCTGTTAATTTCATATTCACAAGGTGAATTCCCAACGGTATATGTTCCTACAATTTTTGAAAACTACGTCACCAATGTGAAAGGCCCAAAAAATAAAATCATTGAATTAGCATTATGGGATACGGCTGGTCAAGAAGAATACGATAGACTTCGTCCATTATCATACCCAGATGTCAACATCTTATTAGTTTGTTATGCAGTGAATAACCTAACGAGTTTACAAAATGTTAAAGAAACATGGACACCAGAAGTGAAACATTTTTGTCCTGGTATACCCATCATCTTAGTAGGGACAAAGATGGATTTAAATACAACTGGTGATCAAGGTGTGGATTTCCATGAGGCAGAAAGAGTGGCACAAGATATAGGTGCTGCTGATCATATAAGATGCTCAGCAAAGACCACAGAGAATATAAATCATGTGTTCAATGTGGCCATTGCTGCTGCCTTGAGAAGTGTCGAAGCTGCAAACGCAGCTGCTGCATCTGAAAATAGAAAATCCATGAAGAACAGATTTTCAAGACAATTCAACAAGAAGGATTCTTCACAAGATATTAGATCATCTTCACCTCCACCAATGGTCTCTGATTATTATAAAAATGCTGAATATGGGTTTGACGATATTCCTACAACTAAAAAGAAGAAGAAGCGTTGTGTGATTCTATAAATATTCATTCACATCCTTCATTCGCTACATTAATATGTAGAATCTATAAATCTAACCATTTCACAGTATGTTCGGCCTTTTTTTCCATTGAAATTCTAATAGTCAACCCAACTTCAAAATCTTTTTGGAAAAGTGTTTCATCTTTGGCACTGGCATAGTCATTTGTGAATTCATTTTCCTCAAATTCTTGGTCTTTATCAACATCATCATAAATACTATCATCATTTACCACAGAGTATAATTCTTCTGGATGAAAAGAAATTTGATGACTATCAGCAAACATTCCTCCCCCAAAGTACATGTAATTATTCACAGCTGGTTCTAAAAATCTTCTAATTCTATGAATCAACTCTTCTGGACTCTGTTGATCTAGATTGTAGTTAAACTTATGAGGATTAAGCTTCACAGAGTATTTCCAGTGAAGTCTTGCGGCTTTAGCCCAAGGTGCCAACACACCAGCATCAAGTGGATTAGGTTCCCAAGGTTTATTAATCAAAGTACAACCAATCTCTGAATCTTTGTTACCAGTGAAGATCGCCATTGTCACATTTCTCGGATCACCACCTTCTTGACTTCCAAATGCTGCATATACATATTGTAAATCGAACCCTCTTGGAATCTTGTCCAAGTCCATAACTGTACCATTATATGATACAGCAGAATAACCTTTGACAGAGTATCCAAACTTCTTGTAGATCTTCACTAAATCAGCAGTCGTATCTGTAAATGGTCGATTTTGACCTTCTTGATACCCGATTATAATAAACCAAGCAGACAAGAGTTCCACAAAGGCATTTTGCCATTTCCATGTATGACAAACGACATAATCTTCAACAAAATCACCAGATAACCAATAATTACACATATAATATCTAATCATATTTGAAACTGTAATTGTTGAAATACCAGTGAATGGTAGGAAATAACTTCTAATCAAATGAAATCTTGCTCTATCAGAGTTCCTATAAACTATTTCATTCTTTTCATTAGCACAAAGACCACTGAAATCTCTTGCTGTAGCTTTACATTTTATTGCAGGTTCCTTCTTCCCAAACACATTGACAACCCTATTTAATCTTCTAAAGACTTCGGCTCTTTTCAAAGTGGTGGCATCTGAAATGTATTTTAGATACCCAGCCTCCTCGGGTTTTTTCTTTGGACTTGGTAGCCATTTCTCTATACCAAGGGGCCCAATTGTTGATTTATCCTCCATATCTTGTAATGATCCAAAGAGATCATCTAGATCGGTAGATCGGTTAATTCCAAGTTGGTTTTTATCTATGTATGTGTAGTTTTCATAGTTGTTGATTGTGGGTAAAGGTTCTGATGTGCTGTCAGGCCCAACGGGTAAAGAAGTCACTATGTTAACGATGTCTAGGAATATGATTATTTTGGATAAAACTGTGCAATGCATCATTGTTTTTCGACTGAGTCTGGTTTAATTTGTTTTGGATATTGGTTACTTGATAGTTTATAGCTAAATTCACCATTTTTCAGGCGCTGAGGGCTTGTAATATACAGACGAAGACGGACAGAAAATATTTTAGAACGCAAAACTACTCATACATATCATCTCACAATTGTATATTTCCGGGTTGAGCCACTAGTATGACAGAAGTCAAGATTACTCGGTTATAATATTGAGTGGCGTTATTTTTCTGTACTTGGAGTGTGTGAGGAAGATAAATGATCTCAAAAATAGTGTATTTCGAAATCGTTACGGTACAACAATTTTAGATCTTAAAATAGCTACAGAGATAATGATATATAATAAATTGTGTCCATTCATAGCAATTGTGTTGTAAATTTTAGGTATAAGTATAGTTCAATTGCTCATATTGCTAGTATCACATAAACAGCTCGAAACGTACTATTTATGTGATACTAGCACATCAGTTCATTATGCGGCAATGAACATGATAGTTGATGGATATCTAAGCAATGACACAACCACCGTGAGCGACTGATCCACCATAAACTTTTGTGAGGTTATCTTTGTTTTCACCAGCTTGACCGTTTGAAGAAGCGTTTGAAGTAGCGTAGTTTGGAGACATTTTTGTTAATTGTTAATTGTTGATTGATTGAATAAGCGATTGTATTGATTGCTGATGATTAAAAGAGAATGAAGATTGAACATTTGAAGGGTATTTCATTCCACTTAAATAGTTATTTCCCAATTGTCCGCAAGTCTCAGGACCTCAGTGTTGTTGACTGAACTTCATGTTGGTAAGCTATGGCTTTAGTGTCCTTAACACAAATATGTATAAAATACATTTCCCGATTCGGCTGACACAAAAAAGCATCAACTGGATCTGATACACTTTCCAGGAGAAGGTCAATTTGAACACATTCTTTAAGAGCTTGAAGTTTAAAGATCGACATACCTTTTACGGTTATATCAATGCTTCGATCAAACAGTGATGAAACTAAATGCACTACTGCGTATATGAGCCATTAGAATTGCCAAATTGGGCTAATTATCTGAAGCGTATCAACTACAGATCTAGGCAATCATCCATTCAAATCCGTTTCAACAAGGCTTATATAGTATCACTTTGTCTTCCGATGACCTTTAGTCCGTCTCTGAATTTAGCTTTAGCAGTGCATCTATTATTCCCATAACAATCAAGAACTTTCAATTGAGGACAATTTTTCCCGATTAGTTCCAATACCTCATCATCTACAGCCCTCACAAATCCTGTATCGAGGTATGTTAAATTTGGACATTTCATGATTTGAAATGTATCCACTGTAAGATCTTTAATGGAATTTATTGATAGTTCAACAAGAGATTGACCTGAATGGAGTAAGAATTCAATGATACCTTCATCTCCCAGTGAAAAGCATTTTCTCAAGTAAACTTCATTCAAACCAAAATTGATATTCCATTCATTGAATAATGCAACAAATCCTTCACTAGTTATTTGATCTAAGAATGAAAGCGATAAAGTTCGCAAATTAACACAGAATGGTTTGATACCATTAACCAAAAATTCATCCGTCAGTCCTGTTGATCCATCAAGAATCAAGGTATGTAAGGACTCACCATTAATACTCAATAAATTTATCAATAGAGAATCACTCACTTGTTCTTCTTGATGAGGGTGTGAAATTTCCAAACTTTCCAATTGTGTTAAGTAAACAGGCATCAAATCATATGATTCTTTTTCCTTTATACCATCGAGTCTAGATAATTTCAACTCTTTCATATTTGGTCCACATTTCTCCAAAAATGTCTTGAATGTTTCATCATCAAATCTATGGGTATTTGATACTTTGAATCCTGTTAATCGATCACCCACTGTTTCAAAGAAATTTCTCCATGTTTCATTATTGATTAAAAAGGGACCATCTAGTTCAATTTTTGTCAAATGTCGTAGATTTGTGGTGAAATAGTCTAAATTATCATTGTGAAGTCTACCACACATTAACAATTTCAACTCTTTTATATTTGGACAGAATGAAGGTAATTTTTCGAATGCACTTTTTGTAAGCCTCGAACAATCCCAAAATTCTAGTTTTTCAGTCTTAACGTCAAGAAACAGTTGTAGAGTGTTATCATCCAGTGATCTATTTCTGCACAAAATCTTGGATATCTTTTTCATATTGACCGATCCAATATCACCAAACTGCTCCACATATTCAATTTTCTCAGTGACTCTCTTGATTGCTAAATCCTGCAACGATGGAATCTTTATATCTTGTCTATCCAACAATGCAGCTGCCAATTTCTGACGTTTCTTCCTCGACAACAGTTGATTCTTCTTCATAGCTCGTTCATTCTCTAATTGCTTTGTTGTACAATCTGGACACAGGTTACCACCAGTGGTGGATGCCTTGGTGTAGACATTCACAATAAACTGGTTGAAACATTGGGCACATGCCTCCTCTTCACCAACAACTTTCTTCCTGGAGCGTTTAGCTCTTCCTTCGGGCCCCAGCTCGTCTTCATCCGAATCTGTGTATTCATCGCTGTCGTCTTTCCCAGCTGCAGCTCTTCTCTTCCGTCTTGCTGCGATTCTTATCTGGAGCTCTTCCTCGTCGTTTTCTTCACCACTTTCTTCACCTCCTTCAGCTTCACCCGTCTCAGCACCATTCTCAGCCACCGCATCACCAGTTTCGCCCTCGTCTCCTTCACCATCGCCCTCTTCACCTCTCAGTCTCCGGAGATGTCTCTGTCTGATGGCCTCTGCATTGATACCTTGCTGTCTCAAGAACTCCGTCAAGGCTGAACTGGGGCCTCTAATCCCTCTGTCGTCTCCATCTGCAGCGTCTCCTACTGGAGCATCGGCCGATCTGTACTTTAGCGGTCTTCTGCTCATATCCAGGGCCCTTCAAAGCTTTGCTCTGCCTTCTGTTGATGTTACAGATATCTGCAATCGAGAAGCGCATTTGATTTTTGCCACTAGAGAAAAAAATCATGAAAAGCGAAAAGTAAACGTTCCAAAACAGAGAGATCCCTTGAAACAAACACACATTTGGCCCTTGATTGCACCTGTTACACCGCATAAGAGAGCCACCAGTAACTGCAGAATGCAAGTCATATTCAAAGATTTCAAGAAGGAAAAGATCCCGGTCGAATTGGACCCTACAGAGACCGTATGTGGCTGAGAGTTAAGCGTGATCTCTACAGTATACTAACTACAACCACAGGTTCTACAAGCCAAAGAGAAGCTTGCTCAGATCAAGAACGTCGAGGTCAAGCAATTGAAATTTGTTTATTCTGGTATGTGGCTATTCTTCCCGCTCGGTGACGAATTAAACACTAACAATTTCCAAAGGTAAAGTGCTACAAGATGACAAGACCATTGAAAGTACAAAGATCAAAGCTGATGACCAAGTCATCTTCATGATCTCAGTAAGTTATACGAGCACCATTTGATCTCATCACACACGCTAACACATATCCCTAGAAAGCTCCTGCTAAAAAGGCCGCTCCTGCTCCAGCTCCGGCTGCCACATCAACACAAACATCAACACCACAGCCTGCTGCTCAAGCTCCAATACCAGCTGCTGCTCCTGTTTCTGCCCCTGCTCCTGCACAACCACAAGCACAACAAGAATCCCAATCTGGCGATTTCAACGCATCAACTTTTGCTACTGGTTCAGCTAGAGAAAGCGCCATTGCCAACATTATGGAAATGGGGTACGAAAGACCTCAAGTTGAACAAGCCTTAAGAGCTGCTTTCAACAATCCAGATCGTGCTGTGGAATACTTATTGACCGGTATCCCAGAACAATTCCAACAGCAAGCTCAGGAACAACCACAAGCCCCAACCGCTGTTGAAGAAGCTGCTGAAGGTGAAGCTGAAACTGAAGCTGCTCCAGCTGCTGCCTCTCAACAAGAGGAATCTACAACTGCCGAAGGTGGTGATTTATTTGCTGCTGCTGCTGCTGCCTCAGGTGGTAACTCAGGTTCAACTGGTGCTTCAGGTGCTCCTCAAGCCAGAGGTGGTGCTGGTGGATTAGATCAAATTAGAGAAATTGTTCGTACAAATCCAGAAATGTTGGAACCATTATTAGAACAATTATCACAACAATATCCACAATTGAATGGATTAATCCAAGAGAATCCAGAAGAATTCATTAGTATGATTTTAAGTGGTATTAATGAAGATGAAACTTTAGGTGAAGGTCTTGGTGGTGAAGTTGGTGAAGAAGGAGCTGCTCCAGGAGAGGATGGTAGTGTTCAAATTCCAATCACTCAAGAAGATCAAGCCGCTATAAATAGATTAGTTGAATTAGGATTTGAATCTAATTTAGCTATCCAAGTTTATTTCGCTTGTGATAAGAATGAAGAATTAGCAGCAAACATCTTGTTCAATGATCACGCAGACCAATAGTTTAATCACTTTGTTATATTTAAATCTACAATCCTTAATATCATGTAACAGTTTATTTGCTTCTGTATGAAAGCTATATAACCTAGGTTATATTTGTAGAACTTCAAATGTGCTAATGATCCCATACTTTTCTTGATCCTCCTGACTCACTTGTGCATTACTAGGTCTTGATACTATCAAACTATTCAAAGAAGCCTCTTTAGCAGCTTTAACCTCTGCTACAACATCACTTAAAAACAAGACATTTTCCCCCTTTTCATCAATATCCTTGATAATTTTTTCATAACTAGATTTATCATATTTAAAACCGGATGTTGTAATATCGAAATATCCACTTAGGTACCCATTAAGATCTACACTTTCACCATTTTGATCCACATAACCAAACAATAATTTTTGTGCCTTGACACTGCCGCTGGAATATATATAGACTCTCCTATTTTCACTCCATTGTTTAATAGCATTGATTGCATCCAAATAAACAGGAGCTTTTAATGAACCATTCTCATAACCTTTTGCCCAGATGTATCCTTGTAATGATTTTAAAGTGGCATCTTTGATATCTCTATTGACCAAATCACTTATGTGACTGTGCAATTTATCATATGACACTGTGTTCTCTAGAGGGAAGTTTGCAACGATTTGTTCAATGTTATCATTTGAATCTGATGATATTGGATAGTGTAAAGTTGATAATGTTGCTGGGACTTCCTTGAGGAAATATGGGAATAGGACATCCTTGACAAATGAAATAGGTGCCACCGTACCTTCAATGTCTAGAACAATGGCATTGATCTGTCTTGGAAATGTAATTGTGGTCATTGTTACGTTGAGATTGGTAAGGGTTGTTGATGAAATACATGTGGGCGTAAGCGAGATTTTCTTGAAATATTTCGGTCAATCTGCCATACATAAAGGTGCAATTTCTACAATATGTAAACAATTGTTAACTTTTTAATTACATTTAAACTATCTAAATTCACCACCATGCACTGGTACGTCTCTTTCTCAACTGTTCATCATCATTATCTGGTAGCTGGCCCAATTCATCATCTTCTTCGTCTTCCTCATCACTATCACTATCACTTCCGGCTTCTTCCATTTCGTAATCAGCATCATCATCTTCGTTATACGATCCATCTTCATCATTTTCATCATGATCAAAGCGGACTTGATAGTTCAATCCATTCATTCCAGTTTGAAAGTCGAAATTTTGATTGGCATAACCAGCTTCATCTTCGGATTCACTTGAAGAGAAAAATTGTTTGGCATTTTCTAAGTTCTCCTTGGAAATTTCTTGTTTTTGTAAATCCTTCACTTCAGCTTTATATTTCTTTAATCCCTTTTCTATAGCCCTCTCAATGTTTAATCTATGTTTAATGAAGTGTAATTTTGGAAATGAAGATAACTCTCCATTGCGAATCATTTCACCTAATCTTTCTTCAGTTGGATCACTCAAGATATACCAAAAATCTTTTAATTTGATCTTGGGCCATAATGTCACTGTCCCACTAAATCTTTGTAACCAAACATTTGACCAATCCTGGTCTAACAAATGAGGTAATAGATCTAATGACTTGATAAATTTTAACCATTTTTTATTTTCCAATTTGATAAAATTTTCAATACCTGCTCCTATAAATCCACCTCTAAGACCTGTTTTCCTTCTTGAAACTGGTCTACCGACAGATCCCTTTGGAGCAAAGAAAAATAATGAAATGTGCGGGTTAACTTGACTCACAATGGAGAATTTAACGTTAAAATAAGTGTTTAATGCCTCCACTGGTATATCTGTTCTAAGCGAACCATCTTTATATTTAGTTCCAAAACTGAAAGGTACAACTTTCCCATCTTTTGGGTCTTTCATCATCAAAACCACAGGGTTTAATATTCCAGGGACCGCGGAAGATGCCAATAAAGTGGACCATATAACACAGTTTGGTGAAGTGATATGATTACACAAAATCACTGGTGAATGTGGATCAGCTGGTACTGTGGATATATTCAAGATTTTCCCCGTACGTTCATATGCTTCTTTGAAAGTTAATGACCCCAGTGTGAACCAATTGGATTTCCTAGCCCAATCCACTGAATCAAATCTTGCACCAGTTTTCCACCATCTTTTGATATAAACAGCTATGGATTCATTACATGCTGTAATCTTTTGTGCTAATTCCGGTTTCAAAAGCTCCTTGAGCTCTTCATTTGTTCTAGTAGCGGCTAATGCTGCCACTACACCACCTCCTGAGGTCCCACTCACAATCGTTGGTAATAAATCATTTTCCAGTAGAGCCTTGATCACACCAAAATGGTTATATGCAAAGCAAGCACCACCAGAAAGACACAATGCAGTTTTCCCAAAGTTTTTACTTATTGATTTGAAAAATTCCTTTTTAATCACAGGTGATAATTTATCATCTTGAATTATGGATTCTAAAGCCTTGACAACTTCGTCATTATATTCCTCCACAATTTCCTTGGTCCCATAATACGTTTGAGAATATAAAATTGGATTCTCGGTCCCTGCAAAGTTTGCCTTTATACAGCTTTGTAAAAACAATATGAGCTCCTCTTTGGATTTTTCGTCTTGTCTTAAAACTTTCAACTTCTTTACAGAAATCTTTAAAGTTTTGTGATCATAGTAATAGAAATTTGAGTGAGATTTCCAACGATCCAATTTCAAATATTTATCCAACTTTGTTGCATTCTCTATCCATTCTGCATAGTTTCGAGATCTTCTTAGTGTGTTGCGTAGCTCTCGTCTTTTCCCTCTCCATGTGAATATATACTCATACATTGCAATGTATAGTCTTATGAAGAAATACACAACCACGAGGAAAGAACACCATAGCAAAATGAACGCCAGTATTGGGTATCTCAAAGTCTTGTATGAATAGCTCTGGAAGAAATCATCCTTCTTGTGATGACTCTTAAGCTTTGCAGTTTTGGACTTGTTGGGCAGTTTCTTGTATACAGGACCCCAATCGTTTTTTGACGTAATCTTTTCCACCGTGGGCTGTATTTGGCTCGATAGCTCGTTGGAGCCGACTATTTCTGCCTGTGCATCTATATCGTTTCTTATCGTTGTACTTGAGCTATCACCATTCAAGTTATCCTGTGATGTTGAGTCTTCATACACCAGGGCATCGTGAAATGCCTTCATATCTGTGGGGGATGTTAGTTATACGTCCACCATGAAGCCTGAAGCAGCTGTTGAAACTCCCACTTACGGTCCTCATCTGTGTATTCCTTGTCCATCTTGTCACTAGACTCTCATAAACAGCCAACTCTCCCAATAGCTCCACCAAGAACCAGGCTCACTCTTTCCTATATCTCCATCATGTTGGCCTCCCGCAATTGCTAAAACCAGATTCGCGGAAGATTGTTGATTATGTAATCAGTAAACTATTATTCCGCGAAAAAGCCAATCTGACTTTCCATCTGAACTTAAATCGGTAGATTTGATGCTTAGAGGGCTGTTTCCATGCTGGTGGTAGTTGGGGTTGTGGTTTAGTTGTCTGCGTTGGTTGTAGTTAGTGTAGATGATATTCCGTAGAAATACCTGTTTTGTTGTTCTTGATGGCCTGTAATTCGCAACACAGCCAGACTCCAATTGGATCGCCGGAAACGCGATGCCTGAGCCTCGTCTTTAGCTCAAACTTTCAAAGAGCACACGCTCAAGACTTGAAGTTTGAAGTTTGATCTGGTGCCAGAAACGCTGAAGACCCTGTGAGATATCCATACACCCCTGTTCAGCCCAGCCCAACTCTTATCCCAAGAACTTGCACTCCAGACGCAAATCACAGCAAACGCATTGTTCGGTTATATAGAGAGAAAAAAACACTCACACGATATCAAGTTTTGATCTGGACCTGCCAGCTCTTTCGCTTCCCACTACAATAGAGGAGGTAGATCAGCTGCTTCGAGCTTGCAACAGATGATGTTCAAGAGAATGTTCTTCAAGAGAACACGCTTGGTGGTGATCTTGGTGGTGATTATACTCGTGAACCTTGGGCTGCTATCGGTGCTCCACTACGACAAGGAAAGATTGGTAGCGTTGACCAGTCTGAAAGCGTATATACAGACACATACAGATATCAAGAACCAGGAACTGGATTCGGCTTTCCTCAGAGATAATAGACTCGGGACAAACGTCACTTCAAAGTATTACATCCCAGATTATCTATACAAAGGACAATCAAAGACATACAACTTTGATCCAAGACTCTCAGTGGGTATCTACCTAAACCATATAACACAACAGTTTCAAAAGGACAAGGATCTAGCCAAGGTGAAAGTGCCCTTTAGTTGGTATGACTGGACAGATCTCAGCACAGATCTGAACAAACTTATCAATTTACCCCAAAGATTTAAACCAGATTGTACATATGTCTGTACAAACTATTTCAACAAAGAACTTCAACAAGAGCTAGAGGACAAAATCAAGGGAACATTTGTCGAACAGCCCGAGCTTGAAGAAGGTGCTGAACAGCAGCAACCAGAAAATGCACCTAAAAAGCCCAAGAGAAGGAAAAGAGTCGGTAAACATCAACTTCAAAAGGATAACTATTGTAAAGTGGACAATACAGAGTTTCAACCAGGCTTTAGAATATTCAAGAACCACTTGAAATCCAGACCTGATGTTAAAAAATTGCAATCAAAATCATATCTCTATAGTGAAGCCATGCCGCCGGTCTCAATAACGTTTATAACGCCCAATGGGAACATACAAGTTGAGACGTTATCAAACCACAAGAAGTCTGATAAACAAGAATTTGGACTGTTGAGAAACAAAATGGTGCAAACGTTTGTCCAATTTTTCCAAAATGAAAAGTCAAATGAAGATGATAAAGAGATTTACATTGATCCAAAAGATGAAATGAGTGAACTAGTCAACGCCACAAACCCAAATGAAGAATCTCGTATCAAAATGGATCAATATCTTTTAAACTTGGATTTCGAAAAATTTAATTTCGATGGACCTCATTATCTTCAAACCACTAAACCAAAATCTGCACATGAAGAGCTTTTTTATAAATCACTTGAGAATTCTTTAACCACCAAAGAACTTTTACTGGAGAAACATTTTGAAGAAGTGTTACTAAGTCGTTCAAGTAAGCATTTACAAGGTGGTCATTTTGATTGGAGATTTTTCTCTGGTGATATAACTCAAAAAGATCGTGAAATTGTTCTATCACGTTTGTTACAAAATTGGTTTAAATTGACTTCAAACGCTGGATTACATAGTTGGATAGCACATGGTAATTTGTTGGCATATCAAAGAAATGCATTGAATTTCCCTTGGGATGATGATATCGATGTACAAATGCCCTTTGCAGATTTGGCAAAATTTGCAGAATTATATAATAATTCATTGATTGTCGAAGATCCAAATATTGGGTTTGGTCGTTATTATATTGATGTTACAAGTTCCATCACACATAGACTTAGAGGTAATGGGAATAATCATATTGATGCAAGATTGATTGATGTTGACACGGGGTTGTTTATCGATATAACTGCACTATCGGTAAGTTCCTCTGATTTACACGAGGATTTCCGTGATAAATATGAGGCATTAGTACAAACTGGTCAAGAGGTTATGCATAAGGATCCAAATCAATTTGAAGGAATATATGATGATATTGATAAAGATGAAATGAGGAAACTGTCAAAATCAAATTCAGTGTTATATAAGCAATTAAGACAATTCCAGAGAAAAGATCAAAGTCAAAGATTACTCAAAGATAAGACAGTAGAGGAGAGATTTGATATCAATTACAAGTTGAAGATAGTGAATTGTCGTAATGATCACTTCTTAGCCTATGATCAAATTGCCCCACTTAGAAGAAGTTTTTATGAAAAAATACCAGTCTATGTGCCCAATAATATAACAAGGATATTATTGGATGAGTATAGGCCACAAAGGAAACTAGCTGCAAATTTTGAAACCAATAGATATATACCACAGATTAGATTATGGTTCCCCACCGGTGCTATATCTAACATCATCAATGATATTGACAAGAGAGAAAATCTGAATCTTTTGACAGAGAATGATATTGTTAAATTGTTAGAGATGAATGACGATATTTTATATGAATATTACAAAACATGGGATATAACATTAATACGAGAAAAAGAGAATGAGATTGATGGTGATGAGTCCATTACTAAAGAGGAAAAGGAGAGATTAAAAGAGAAACTCATAATAAATAAGTCATTTCCAAGTTTAAGAAAAGATTTATTCATATCAAAATTGGAAGCTACAAGTTTCCAAAATCAAAAAGTAAGGTTTGATAAAGAAGCTATACAAAAACAAATGATTCAACAACTACACAAGGAGTATAAAGGTCAAATTGATTATAATAAAATTGGTTCCGAAGAAGATGTCAACATTGAAGACCCAGATTACATAGATTTCAATAAGGTTGGTATATCTACAAAATTCTTGTTGGAAAAAATTCAAGAAGGTAAATTTGAACCAGATGTTCAAATTAAGAAGGAAGAATTAAAAGATCGTATTGATAAAACAAGGAGTGAAACGGAACGTAATAAAAAAATATCTGAATTGGATGACTTACAAGAATATGAAATGTTGAATGAATTTAATAAACCTAAACCAAATATAATACCCAAGGGTCAAGGAGATGGTGGATTTGAAAGACCTAAATTAAGACCAATGGATTCTGAACAAGACCCAGGTGTTGTTCAAGATGATTCACAGAATATTGAAGGTAAATCACCTGTAGATATTAATGCAGGGGAAGTTGATACCAAAAATGGTTTACCAGTTATTTCTCCTGAAGATATTGATGAAGTAAAGGAAAATGAAAAATTGCGAGGTTTGGAAAAGGCTAAAGAGAAATTTGCTGCTCCGGCAGAATAATTATAAATGAATTAGATGATGTTTATTGTGTTTTCATAAGTGTAGTTCTATACTTCAACTTCTCTATACAACAGTCCTTCATTACCTTTCCCCAATGCACCAAGAACATCAACACTCTTATTTGTCAAATCTATAGAGTTGAACCCTACGAGACCCTTTTGTCCATTGAATTGCACTATAGAGCTAGAACCACCAAATAGAACATCATCCTCTATACCTGATCTATTACAAAATAGCACAGTGGCTTTTTTTTCGTAATAAAATGGTTTCATTAAATGATTCATAAAGGGGAAGAACCTTAGGATCCAATAGTTGATATTGGTAAAATCTGGTTTATCGAGGTCTTGAAACTCTCTTTTTTCTTCAGCTTCTTTAATAAGTTCCTGTTTATCATTAATTTCGTATTGTCCTTTAACTTGATCAATCTGAGTCTTAAATTTTTTAGAAAGCTCTTTTTTCTCTGTAGCACCCAATGATTCGTCAATACTTGGTGATTTAGAGTGTAACCAAGCCATTGGACATAAGATTAATTGAGCATCTTCTTTTAAACAATGTCCAGAGAATTCAAATTTGTTGAATGGTTCTTTAAATTTATAAGGGTTTAAATCCATACAGATCCCTATACTCGTTTTGATATTATCAATAGAGAATGTCTTGAACCCTGGTCCTTCCTGTGCTCCAAATTGTTCATCTGTTTCATATAAGAATGATTTATTATAATTATGAACTATATCACCATTACGATTAATCACTATAGCAGAATTGAAAATTTTGGAATCATCAGTTTTTTCTGGATATCCCAATACAGTGAAACAATTTAATCTCTTGGAGGTATTTTGGGCCCATGATATCGATGGACCAGGTTGTGAGATTTGTTCAAGATGTGGTGATAATGCAGTTGGATTGGGGAAATTATAACCTGTAAATGCAAATTCTGGTAGTATTAAAAGATCTATTGGTTTGGAGGAAATCTTTGATAAGATTGTATTGGCTCTTTGAATGTTTTCCTCAACTTGGTGTATGATGGGGTTAAGTTGAAGTAATGCGATGCGTAGTTTGGTCATGTTGAGGTTGTTCTCTGTTCAAAGATTTTATTGTTCAAGACGTCCAAAGAATTCAACCTATATACACCGTGAAAACCCGCGAATCTACAAACACTATACTAAAACATCTCATTCAATTACAAATATAATACATAAACAAACCAAGCAAAACCATATATATACCATTTCATAAAGTTTCAAAACTTTCATTTATTCCCTGCAGCAGCTTTTTTCCAATGTTCAACTTCTCTATAAGCTCTTTCTAATTCAGCTTTTAATTTTTCATTTGAAGCAGTTAATTCAGCAACAGCTTGATCAGTTAATAATTTTTCCAAAGTCCATTTTTCAATATTGTTGTTTTCATTCTCTTTTAATCTTTTGATATATTCTATACCTCTTTGTAAAATTTGTGATTTATTTGTATCTTGAGTTGGTAATAATTGTGCTAACTCTTTAATACCGGTGTTTATATTTTCACGTCTACGTCTCTCCACTTCTTTATGATTATCTTTTCTAATTCTGTGCCATTCCTCTGTTCCGGCTAATGGTTTATCTGAGCTTTGATGTAGGATCTGAGTGGAAGGTTGTTGAGGTGATTGTAATGATGAAGTTGAAGTTGGTGATTGATGAGATGTACGGGAAGTATGTGTAGTGATTTCATTGTTTGGAGTGTCATCATTACGAGTGGTGTTTTCACCATCAGCTGAATCGAGAGAGTTGCCCAAAGAGTTATAGTTTGTCAATTGTTCACTCAATTGTGCATGTTCATCGTTATCACCCGATGTTTGTTTACCTTCACCAGTTGTACCCCTGGATCCCTGGTTATGTGAATCTTCACCACGTTCGAATGAGTTTGGACCGTGAGACAATAGCTCAGAGTCAATGTTATCACTACCGTGAGTATTATCGTTTGAACCTTGACCATCATCACCACTGCGAGAACTAGATTTCTCACCTTGTGTCCCATTCTTGTTATCGTACTTCAAGGCAGCTTCAGCAACAGAGGTCTCCTTATCCTCATTCTCATTGTTGGCTCTCTTGATTCTTGAATGTTGTGGTTCGACTAGATCGTCACCGGCTCTCTTGTTGACTTGCATATTCCTGTTTATGTCACTTTTCCTGTGCTGTTGTTGTTGTTGTTTAGTAACAACTCGTGATAAAGTCGTGACATCCACGTGAAAAAGCGAGCAAAGAAAAAAAAACATTTCCGAGGGTTTTAAAATATAGTCACGTGAACAGATATACACCCTCGGATCTCGATTCTGGTCTGATTAATTTCACTTTGTTTGAAAGCAAAGACAAAAATAGCCCAGTGCGGTAAAGGTCATCCGGTGTTTGTCTTTGGATATTATATATCAGAGTGTTTGTCTGAAAATATAGTTGGATATCTATTTCTGCTAGCTTATTATTGCCCATTTAAGTCTTCAAAAGTATCTCGTCGTCTTTAGCTATTTTGCGTTCGAGAAGCTATATTCAATATTCATTGCATTAACCGTTGTGTCTCAGTTTTAACTGTTGAAGTTACCGGAGTGCCAAAACACATACAAAACAGATATACAATAGGACATGCCTTCAAATAAAAAGAGAGTTAGTCCTCAGGAGGAGTTATTAGGAGGTGCAGACCAGGTGTCTTCTGATGAAATTAGCACCAAGATTAAGAAGGAACAAGATAAGGATAAAGATAGATTTTCCAAAAGACAAAAGATAACACTATCTTGTACAGAGTGCAGAAGACGTAAAATCAAGTGTGATCATAAAAAGCCAATCTGTGAAAATTGTATCAAGAAGAATTTACAAGATCAGTGTACATACTCCACTTCACCATGGATTCAAATCATTTCTAGTGAAAATCAGATTTATGAAGAAATTGAATCATTGAAAAAGGAGAATGATTCATTAATCAAGAATATATCGCTGCTAAAGGAACAATGTTCCAAGTTTAACGGTGATCCTCATGGGAATTTGAATCAATCAAATGATGATTATAGTGGTAACACTTCATCTTCACCAGGATCCGTCTCTCAAATGACACCATCTTCTACCACGTCGGTTCAATCACAAGGTAAAGAAGACACAATAGCTAAACAGTTATCTAATTTGTTGTTGAAAGCTATTGTATCAAGAGTTCGCTCATTTGATAACTCATATATTACAATCCCACCAAAATTCAATTCTCCATTAACTCCAATGTTGACATTAAAGATAAATAATGATAAGAAATATAAACAAATCTTTTTAGATCAATTATTAATTGGATATTTACCAACATTTGACGTTATTGAATATCATATAAATTTCTTCTTTGAATCAAATTTTTACAAGAATTTACAAATCATTTCACAAGTACAGATTTTAAATACATTCCATAGAATGTTCAACAAGACAACAAACAAGATTGAAATCGATCCAAAACGTGAAATCCAAGATTTCTTACAATTGGCAATCATCTTGACCATATTAAAGATAACATCTGTTTATATGGCTACCCCATTTGGTGATCCAGAAAACAAATTGATCTTGTATATCGATGCCGCCCTTGGATTTGGTGAATTAATTACAAGATCTTCAATCCCAGCATTACAAGCAGTTATCTTGTTAAATTCTTATAGATTATTTGTGGATGATATGAATGAAATTGATTTATATTTTTTAATTCAACTGTGTCAAGATTTTGCCATTGCTATTGGGTTACATAAAAACATTGATGTGTTATACGAGGATAAATCCGTGGAGGAGAGAGAAATGCTCAAGACTATATGGAATTGCTTGAATGAAGAATGATTGTTTGTTGTTTTAATATAAGTTTGTTTTTGAATACTCTTGTATATTACAAGCGATGCCGTCCCCGGTCTAGCCCATAGTTTAACCTTTAACCCATAACATACAAGGTGTTTCCAAATAATATACACAAACGAGCTATATACACTAAGTAATATGCTAATGCCGTGCATGGCAAATTACACTGGTAGAAATTGCTCTATACAGAAGTGAAAAATGAATTAACTTGGCCCGCGAAAACTTACACACGTATAATAGACATCTGGGGAAGCCTAGATGTATAAATATGGAGTTATATCTTGAGGATTTGGGGTGTCATGGTGGTTCGTGATGGTGCAAGATGTTTGGGAAGGACTACTCTGTGAATATTGCTGTTCCAAAGCTGGTGAAGGCCAAAGACGAAGATAAAGAGTCCACGTTCAGGCTGGAAACTTACTTGACAACAGAAACTACAGCAGCTAGTGGTTCAGGGTTTGCCGCAAGAGGAGCATTATCACCATCCGTCAGTACTAGAGAGAATGGTGTCCAGGAGATTGATGATTCAGGGTCTGAGATTGTCATCGTTAACGAGGACTTGGACTTCCCAGAAGGTGGGCTGCGTGCGTATTTGGTGGTGTTTGGCTCGTTCATGGGACTTGTGCCCGTGTTTGGATTATTGAATTCTGTGGGTGCTATCCAGGCCTATGTGGCCTCTCATCAGTTAGCAGATGTATCAGCTTCTGCATTGTCATGGATTTTTTCAGTTAATTTGTTCATTGCCTATTTCTTGGGGATCTTTGCAGGTGTTTATTTCGATAGAAACGGTACTAGATCACTATTGATTATTGGATCATTATTCTTCACAGGTGGGCTAATGGCCACGGGGAACTGTCAAAGCGTTTATCAATTCGTCCTCGCTCTGGGTGTTGTTGTCGGTATTGGGTTAGCCATGTTAATCTCTCCATTGGTTGGTGTTGTGTCACACTATTTTAAGAAAAACAGAGCTACAGCTACAAGTATCGCTACAATTGGTGGTTCAGTAGGTGGTATTATAATGCCATTGATGCTTAGATCCTTGTATCCTAAAGTTGGTTTCTCTTGGGCAATGAGAATCTTAGGGTTTCTTTGTATGGGTTGTTTCCTATGTTCGATCGTATTTGCTAAAGAACGCTTCAGCAGGACTGGTACCCAAGGAAGCTTATTAGAAGATGATGATAACATCAATGAAGAGACACCAACCACAAGACAATTATTCAAAATCTATATCTCTGACGTTCTGGATTATAGATCACTTTTCGAAGTCAAATTTGTGTTTTGTGCATTGGCAATTGCATTGGTGGAGTCATCATTGATTGTATGCTCTGTTTATTATCCTTCATATGCAATCAAGAGAGGATTCAGTGAAAACACTTCTTATTTATTAGTCACTGTGGTTAATACAACAAGTATCTTGGGTCGTTATATCCCAGGTTATTTGGCTGATAAATTTCTAGGTCGTTTCAATGTGGCTATCTTAACATTGGTTGGGTGTGTTCTTGTTAGTTTCTTAATGTGGTTACCATTTGGTTACAGCTTAAAAGTGTTATATGCATATTCTGCTCTATATGGGTTCTGTTCGGGTTCCATCTTATCATTATCACCCGTATGTTGTGGGCAAATTTCGAGAACTGATCAATTTGGTAAAAGATATAGTACAATGTATTTACTTGTCTCATTCACAATGCTCACTGCTATCCCAATCGGTGGTGCTATAATTGGTGAAGGTGCTATTCATAACTATAACAACTTCATCATATACTCTGCAATGATGAACGTTGCTGGTATAATGTGTTATCTGGTCTCAAGATACTCATGTGTCGGTTTTAGACTATGTAAATTTTAATATGCTTTAATAAATTTTACCTAGCTTTTATCGCTTTTAAGGGTCTGATTAATCCTTTTCTGTACTTTCAGCCCGCTTGTGTTTCTCTCGGCTAAATACAATGGCGCTCCGGCTAAATAAGCGTTCGGTTATTGATATTTTTGGTGTACCGGATATATAAGATCATCAATATCTCTCCATTTGAAGTTGATAATCTCATTCCATATTAAATCAAAAACTATGAGACCATCACTTATCCTCTCGAGAATAACAATCAAACAGAGGTATTCACTCATTCCAAACATACCCAAACCTTCAATCGAACCTATAGCGTGTCAATGTACATATCCAGAATCACATCCAATAAATTTTGATAAACCATTACTCAATACCAAATCACCAACTTTTAAACATGTCCTAATACCCACCACTTTACCACCAACTGAATGGCCTTCGAAAGTGGAACTTGTCCCGGGCTCATTACTCTCTGACTTCACAAGTGCCAAAAGAACAGCATTAGATCCAATGTATCCTGTAATGATTTCAAACATCCAAGTGGAAGATCCACAAGGTGATGTATTGATATATCCAGATAATAAATGGCACACTTTGGATAAGCCAATTGAAGAATTTATGACTGCAAATCTTACACCAAAGGGAACCCCAGATATAGGTATCACAAATAAACAGAAATATATCTTTATATGTGGTCATACTCAACGAGATTTAAGATGTGGATTAATAGCTCCAATTTTACAAGAGGAATTCACACATGTCTTGAGTCATAATGGGATATTATACGATAAAGAGAAGAATCCTGATGGTGTGAAAGTGGGGATTATATCTCATGTTGGTGGACATGCGTATGCTGGGAATGTTATTTATTTTGATAATGATGGGTTAGCGGTTTGGTATGGTAGAGTTGGTGTTGATCATGTTGATCCAATTGTTAAGCATACAGTCTTGGGTGATGAAGTTTTCCAAGATTTATATAGAGGTAGATGGCAGTGAATTATGTACATAGAATCAACAATGCATTATTTATTATTTAAATTAAGGATCTATAATGACATGAATCTAACACCGTAGATTCTTCTTGATATATCTTTTGGTGTCTTGTCCAATTCATTAGCAATTTCAATCTGGGATTTTTCAGTTAGAGTGTTAAACAACTCAATCAGATCACCATCAATAACATCCTTCACTGGTTGGTAATACCCTCTATACATTAAATGAATTCTTCCTAAAATATCTTTTTCGTGTTCCCTCATTGATTTTTCCAGATTTTTGAAAAACTTGATATCAGATTTAGATAATAATGGTATTAAAGCACCAATTGTTCCTTGTAACCCAGTATAAGTAACTATATCTCTACCACCGATGGTGAATGGTCCTTTGGAAAAAGAAGTTGGAATATCTTCAATGAAAAAATTACATAAATTGGACAATTTGTATGGTGCACCATTCAAAAATTTCTCCTGTGTAGCAAGGAGTGTTGAACTTAAATCACTGGTTTTTGATGCTTCCTCAGTGGCTCTCAACACAAACAAATTACCAAATTTATCACCACCGATTACTGTGTCGTAATCCAACATCTTTATACTTGTTATATGACGTGGTAAAATATCATCAGTGAATGTGAGAAACTCATTGGTTTTAGGTTTGTACACCAAAAATGTAACAGATTCTCTGATATCACCAACAACGACTCTATTTCCCTGTGTTTCAATTCTGATTATTTGAGAAATTGTATCAACTTTGGAATTCCCCTTGCTTAACAATTGTTTTAAACCCATATCAAATAAGCGTAAATGATTTCCAACACCTACTAGTACTTTCCCTTGGAACTCAGTCATTGCATATGATGGGCCATTCACACTGGTTGTATGAATCAAATTCAAGTCTAAATCATATGTGTTGATGACATAAGAACTAGAGTTATCCTCAGTTTTGTATATAGAGGCCAATAAATAAGATTTCGATTTTGATTTAAAATTGATTATCGATGATGTAATTATAGACTCATTCTCTTGTAGCTTAATTGAGTTTATTAGCTCAAGATCTTCATCATATTTTTCAATATAACTTGATTCATTTGACTTCTGTGATATGAAAGTATGTATTTTATATCTCAACAGGTTTTTTGGTGTGGTTTTCAATTCGGTGGATGTGATGTTAAAATCATTTTCAAGATCATCAATGGTGAAAATCACCAAGTTCTTCTTATATATACCGACAACCCCATCGACACAATCTTCACTGTTAAACATGAATCCATTACTCAATGGGTTTACCAGTAATGAGTTTATTTTCAATACCGATGTCTTGGTCTCATGAACAATCCAAGTCTTATTTGAAAAGGCCAAAAGAACGTTTTCACCGCTCAATGAAATTTTGCTCAATGATACCGCCTTATTACCCAAATATTTTGTTCTTGTGTCTGATAATTGACCAGTCTGCTCATCAATCAATGTTCTCAAATACAACCCATTTTCCAATCCAATATTAACAAACAATTGATTATTCATTGATAATGTAAGTATATCATGAGGAACATCTTGAACTTGTTGTATAGAAAGTGTCTCCAAAGTCGAGTCCGGGTCTGTAGATAAAACTCTTATAGTTGTATCTTGACAACCAACTGTTAAAAAAGGTGATCTTAATCTTCCTTCTGCAATATCACCTAAAGACAATGAAGTTATTCTTGATGAAAATTCCTTACGTTCACCGTATTCAATTAGACGATCTCTTTCATCAACTTCGAAATAAACTAATTCATCATTTGATAATCCAACTGCCAGTTGACGATTTGTACTAGATGCAACCAAGATCTTTATACCTGCTGGTGGGAACCATTCACTAGCTAGTTGACCATTTTTGATATTTCTTATACCATTTGCATGAATTTGCACAATAGAATCAGATCCAATCTGTTGGACTCCTATTGTTTCTTCATTTGATGCAAGCCCAGAATCTGTAATTTCTTCAACACTTTCACCAATTGAAAGTACTAAAGTTGTATCCATGAATGAAATGACCAAGTATTTGTCAAATTCATCATCTTTGTGTAATTTGGTTGTCCACACTCTATTAGCAACACCTGGTAAGTCACTTTCCACAACTTCATTGATAGCTAATCCGTATTGTAATACTTTCAGTGCTGATGAATTTTTGTAACCAGATAGTGAGTAGATTTTAGTGAATGAATCATCATTTACCAATTGAGAGTCGATCAATGGATTTAAAGATTCAACCACATCTACCAATAGCAAATTTTCCAATTCTTCTGTTCTTTGGAAGCTTGGCTCTTCAATTGGTTCATCAGTTGTTGAGATGAACGGATCGTCACTACCCAAGTTTTCAAATTGATAAAATAGTTTGGCTCCATACTCTGTATCCGCAAACAAAAACCCAGATTTTAAAATGATTATGGATGATGTCAAAGGGATTGTATCAAAATATCCAATCTTCAAATCAATTGGCTCAAGATCTTCCTTGGTGCCAATTTCAACTTTGAACAAATCACCATGATTAGTTTGTAAAAGGAAAAAAAACTTGTTCTTGATTCTATGAGATATACCACTGACAATGTAAGAGACATTTTCTTGATCTTGAAGTTTGGGTATATTTATGGAGAGTTTTGTACCGTGTATGTCTCTATAAGAGATTAAATTTTGTGAGCATACCAAGACACCAGATGGACCATCATTACCACCTGGTACTTGAATCAATAAATTAGCTGTTTGTGAAACCCTTTCAGTGAGTCTTCTTACAACATGGTTTAACCCAAGATCCAATTCATAAAATGTCAAATCTCTTTGATACTGTGTCTCATCGGTGTATTCGTATTCTGAGTAGTCCACCTCCAAGGTAGCGAAAACCGGGTTCTCATAACCTACATCAAGTCCTACCGAGGAAAGTGTAAGAATCTTGGATCTGTTTGCCTCTAAAGGAGATGATATTGTTAGATTGTTATCCAAATCTCTGTTGAAAACATAACAAAGCTTGTTTTTCTCCACTGCAGTGGCCAATATAGCTCTACCTTTGGCATCAGCAGCGAGGTATTGACCAGGAGAGAGTCTCCTTATACCGGACTTGTGATATGGTTCGTTGAATAAGGCATTAAATCTTCCATTTGGTAGATCTAGCTCGAGCACTGAAAAATTACCAGAGTCCGAAGTTATAGCTAGGAAGTCCTTCCCAGAGCCTGCAATCTTGAAATGGGCAACGCTTCGTATTATACCAAAGACCTGTTGTGATAGCACATTGACCAACTTCCCAGTTTCTGTATCTGGTTTGTAAACGGTTAAAGAGTTTGAGGTAGCGGTGATGATCTCTTGAGACTTCTTCCCACTGAAATTACCCACGCACGATTTGATCGAAGCGGTTTGTTTCTGGAGCGTTAGATTGTACAGGCAGAGCGGTGAATCAATGGACATTCTTACTCCCAGAGCTCCAAAGAGTGTTGTGGTGTCTTTGGTATGTTTGGTGTACTTCTCTAGTAAACACTATAACATTAATATATTAAATAAAATCTTGGACAGGGTCACTGCGTTTTGGATAGGGCCACAGGCGGAGGACCCTCGCTGTGCCCCGCTAAAGCTGGGCTGGTCATTAGGCGGACGCAGCCGAGCCTGCCCGCCTAAAATCAAATACGTGGCCCCACACTCTTTCACCTAAAAACGCCCAGCTATAAAAACAAGTGCATTTCTCCATATTTTACCCATTTACGTCTCTCTATTGTATTGAAAACAATAGCGCTGCTTTACAAAAGTAAAAACAATTTGCTAACCAAGATGGCTGATCCTGCTGATGTTATAGACGCTCAAGATGCGCTTTTCGAAATCTATGTCAGAATGAACGATGAGAATGAAAAGGATTATTGCTTTAATGTGTCCATCAATGATACTTTTGCATCATTGTTTAGGGTTTTCGATACTTTGAAAATCAGTTTAAGACCAAATATTTTCTATAAACAAAGACCAATTGGATTCAAAGTTTCAGATCATCCAGGTTATTTGACTGATAATGGTGGGTTGTTATTTGCTAATAATGCTCATAAAATAACCAAAAATGTTAAATTGGATGACAAGATTAGTGATCATTGTTGGCCAGGTCAATTGGTATTACCAGTCTGGGAGACCGATTCACGTGTGAAATATGGTATTATTACTTTTCTTTTAGCCTGGTTATACACTGATTTACCAGATGTTATAAGTCCAACTCCAGGTATTTGCCTCACAAATCAAATCAGTAATATTTTGGCTTTTATTGCCAATTATTTTGGTCAAGAAAAATTAGCCTTGGATCTATTGGAAGAAATTACACCACATCGTAGTTCTGTTACTGTGCAAATTGCATTTTTTGTTTTACACATTTTGAAAAATGTGATCATTTATTTCACTCTTTGGATTGGTGTTTTCAATCCATATTCAATCAATCCAGTTAAAATGCGTGCAATTGCTGCTAAAGAAAAATTAGATGATGCCAAAAAGGAACAATTAATCGCCATGGGGTGGACCGGTTCCAAAAGAGCAACACTTGATGAATACAGAGAATTCTATAAAGAGTATAAAATCAAAGAAGTTGGTGGTATTGTTAAAGCTAGTAAATTGGGTCTTTTTGAAAAATTGAGAGAACCAGGTGTTCATTTGGGTTTTGGTGAAGGATTTCAATCAGATCTTAAAACCACAACCACTGTTAAAGATTTAGAAGCTGATCCATCCAAGTTTATCTTGAACTATGAATGGTTTGCATTAATTGGTGAATTTTACGAAAATCATCTAGCAGAAGTCTCAAAAGATCAAGGACAAGATGTTAGAAACTATAGAAGATATGGTCCATTGGTTTCAAATGAACGTATTTCCAAAATCGTTGAAGAGAGAAAACATAAAGAATTGACTAAACTAGCTAAAGAACCAAAGAAGGAGAAATGATTGTTGTGTAATTTATAAAAACTTTAATTGATTGTACAAATTGTAGCTTCATGAAAGAATAACGTTTATTAATACAAAATGACAAAAACACAAACGTCTTTTAAGTAATGAAACAGAGAACGATTCAGCATATGAGTAACATCGTAATTGGTCGTAAAGTAAATGAAAGAGATAAAACAGCTGAGCATCAAAGAAAATCAAGTGATCAAAACAATATATCAACGATTTTTTAATTTATTAAAACTTCAGTATAATGTACAATGCATGTAAAATACCTGGAACGAACCCACAAATTGTGAAGATGATATTCAAGTATAATGGACTACCACAACCGGTTTCCATAAAGACACCTAATGGTGGTAAGATAATAGCTTTTAAAATTGTCAGTAAAAAAACGTTTAGCTTAAGCAAAAAACAATGATCACTCACCAGCGATAATTTTGATAATATCTGAACAAGTAAAGACCATTTTGATTCTATAGTTTGTGATAAAGAATTAACAATTACAACATGAATAAATCAAGATCATAGTCCCTTTATATAGACCCCACCAATCGCAATAATAGCTAGGTATCTAAAAATATAAAAAATAAATATATTGCTATAGAGATCAGCTACATCAAAAGTATACGGGGCTTTTTATGACACAATCATCATGTAATTAAACTGCTGTGCCTGGCAAATCACTATCAACTCTATACTTATATTGCTATTATTCAAAACAACTACAGATGGACACATTAAAGAGTTCACATTATTCATTAAAATAGACACTAGTTGTCTGGATCATCACCCAGGTCTTTTCTATATAATCTCAACTTCATCTCGATCTATACGACCAGTCGCGCACGATAGTAGCAATGCATTGTACAAGTCTGTATTGTTGCTAGATCAAAATATCTAGCATAGAATCATCTTAAACCTAACTAACGTCTTTATGCATAATATTCAGGAACACAAACATTGCTCTTTTCTTTTGCTCTTGTAAAATTACATGTTTCAACTCTGTATGGCACCACCTTTAGCGTGTTTAAACAGCTTAAGCCCTGTCCATGAGATCACACACCATATCCAAGCAGCCACTGGTACCAGGAGTATAGCATGGGCATAATAGTTGTCTATGGGGAAATCATCCTCTGGAGAGCCCGGTATCGTCCACACCCCTAATATGAACCCTATTGATACTATGAATATCAGCCATACAACTATAAGCAAAACGTATCCATCTCTTATCTGAGTGCTCGGTCCATCACCGTTCAGCTTGGTTTTCACATCTTTTGGTGGGATCAAGGGCTTAGGATAGGATAATACTCTAGACATGGTTATGTTTGCTTTTCACAGCCATCGTTTGTTGTTGATGGATAAGTTGAAATGTTTTATTGCTATACAAAAACCGTTTCGCGGCCTCTACCGAGAAAATAGAGTATGTCGATGAGATGAGATACAGATACTCAAAAATCAACGTTTCATTTATTTACCATCTTGTCACTATAAAGAGCTTAGTTTGGTCAATGCAATCAACGATCCGTCTTCCACCCTTGTCCCTGAGGGTATCTTTACTTGACCATCGAAGAATTCCTTTGCACTCTCCACACCTTGCAAATTCGCAGAGTCTTGTTTGAAAGAATATTCCACATCGCTCCATTTAGATACGACAAGTAATAGATTTGCCTCTTTAGTCTCATCAATAGAGAACTCTTTCAATTGTGAGTCTCCATGATGGAAATAATCACCACTATTGATATAAATACTTTGTGAATAACCATCTGGATAACTAGATTCTGTGAAAACAGATGTGAAGGATTTAGCAATTCTAACATGATACCCATATGATGATTTGGCTCCCACTTGATCTTCATATGCTTCTAATGGCGATACCACTTTCTTGGTCTCGGTATTCACTGTTACTCTTACATTCACTGGGACTTGTTGTCCCTGAAGTTCCAAATATTTATCCTGTCCAATATTTACATATTTGGTATTCTTCAATGGTTGAGTCTTTTTATTCTTAGTTAAAGGTTTTGAAGTTTTCCCCATTGTTACAGTCAATCCTTCACGATATTTGGAATCAACATTCTCACTCATAAATGGTAATGTAGTGATTTTTGGATAATTTTTAGCATATTGGAAATTTGGGAAAAATTTAGATTTAAATAAAGTCTTTGCCAAATATGGTGGTGTGACAAAATATTGTAAAATAGTGGCAATTGTCATGGCGTCATCAGTTACTTGATTTGCAGCATTTTGTGATTTATTAGAACCTTCATCATCATCATCAAATTTTATCTTCTTTTTTGCATTTTTATCTAGGGCATCTTCCAAGTTTACTTTCTCTTCAACTTCTTTCAATGTATCCATAATGACAATCTCACCAACGTTATATATCGTTGCGGCCTTGGCTATCTGGTATAAAATACTTGTGGCTTGTTGTAAATTTTTGGCATTGGATCTATTTATGATACTTGTTGGGATGCATAATGTATAGTTGATGGTTTTAACTTTTGGTTTCTTTACAGATACCGATGTATCTTCTTGAGTTCTTTTCTGTTTTCGAAAAACATTAGTATGAATTTTATATTCAGTGATTATGCTCCTTGACTTACTTTTGGGGCCATTTCACAATATATATCTCTGATAATTAGTCCTATAATTAAATACTAGAGATTGTAATACAATGCTTTAGAGATCATAAAAAATTTGATGGTTAGAAGTCATGGTCGCGATGATGTCCCCAGGGCTTGAAAATATATCGGCCGAGAAGAACCAAATTACTACCGAATACATTAAATATCTACTTCCATATCGTATAATGCTGGATAAATATATATTCTACAATATGACTCTAAGATGTTCTAATTCATGCAGTAACGGATCATGACTTATCCGTACCTCTCTCCTCACTTAGTTTGTACATGGCCAATCTGTTTTTCCAGAATGACTTCCCACCTTTATGAGTAGTTGGTTGAATAGCTATAGGATCTTCGTCATCATCATCATCCTCTTCTTCTGGTGATTTTTTAAGAGATACGGATAAATTATTTTCCTTATCCCTACCAATCTGGTACTTGGATCCGAGGAATAGATCCTTTGCCACAATTTCTCTTGTTCTTCCTAAAGACTCGATATCACCAACACGATCCAACGTTTCACTCAACAATTGATCAAATCCTTCTTGTTGTGCAATTTCCAAGAAGCCTCTCATCATTGGCACTGAATCAGCTCTTACAAATGAGTCTGATGAATCAATAGTAAAGATGTTTAAATTATCATACCCACGAATGAAATCGTTTCTGGTCATGATTTGTCTTGCTCTCCAAAGTGGAATTTCTGGTAATTTATGATCATCAAGTAGTCCTTCTTCGGCAATTTGTTCTTTATACATTTCAACAAGGGTCCTCATCAAAAGCATTGCTGAAGTGGAAAATTTCCCACTTTCATTAACATCATCATCCATATTTTCACCCAATAGACCACATTGATTCAAGAACCATGTTTTCTCTCTATCTATAAGTCTATGGGAAGCCTTGATCATATCCATTTGCTTTGAAACTTCTGCTAAATGCTGTGGTCTACCTCCGATAAGATCATAGACTTCATTGGCAACATTAAATTCAACATTTTCATTGAAGAATCTTTTTCTTGAGACCGCAAGAGCTTGGACAGCTTGAACTCTATTGAAATCACGTACATTGATAACTTCTAACCTTGTACCTAATCTTTTCAGGCGTTCATATAACCAATAATCATCAGAGTTGAAAATCATGGTGACAAGACCAGCACCACTTAAAGTTTCCGCCTTTTGTTGTAATAGTTCCACCAGTTTATCGCCTTCATCGTCATCTTTCAATAGATGAGTGTTGTTGATCACGACAACCATTGGTTTACCATATTGTTTGACTCTTCTCACTGCGACTTCCTCCAGTTTGTTGAATGCACGTTCAATATCCAGTAAGGCAGTGGTATCCCTTGGACCTCTTATTGAGAATAATGATCCAATATAATCTTCGTGATATTCAAATTTCAAAGCTTTACCTAGCCTTATTCTAAAAATTTCTGGGTCTGAATGGGCATCGATAAATGTACAATTGAAACTATCAACTTTTTTGATGGAGTTTAAAATCATCGAGCTTTTACCACAACCTTTTTCACCAGTGATCAAGAAATATCTTCCAACTAAATTACCTGCAATGATATCATCAATCAATTTCTGTTGAGGTCTTTCGATCCAATCACCTTCCGCTTTAGTGGTTCTTTTATGCATTGTGAGTTCGAACGCAGCGTCACCTTTCTCAAACGCATTCGACATCTTGTCAATCACATGAGAATTGTAAAACTTGTGGTATGAAACCCCAGCCAATCCCAGGACTAATAACGACGCGAAAGTTATACCTGAAGTTTCAGCACATTTACTTAAAAAGCTCTTGAGTCTATCCCAGATTGTGTTTTTCTCTTCCTCGTACCCACTGTATTGATGTTCCTCTTCGTTATTGTTATTGTTATTGTTGTTATTTCCATTACCATTGTTCTTCTCGTCACCGTTATTTTTACCTTTGGTGGCTTTGCTATCACCATCACTCACCGTGTAGTGCTCGACATCCTCACTTTTCTTCACTTTGAAGTCGTCAGCACCGGCAGGTATAAGGATCTTTGGTTTGCTTCTGGCTTTCTTCTCCTTTTCAGCCTTGGAAACTTTTTTCTTCAGCTCGTCGTTATCAAGCTCTTCTAGAATACTGTCAATGGGTAGCAATGGGTTTATCCTCACCAACCTCGTTGCTGAAAACCTTCTGACCCCTACTCTCTGTACATTCACTGCCCGTGACACGAGTCTTTGCAGCACCATCGACCTTAGCATGGGATCTTTCGGTGACTTGGAGTTCCAAAGCTTCGCCCAAGCAATTTCACTTTAGCTTCTTGATGGCCTTGCTGACACTTTTCTGCGCTTTGAGATTTGCGTGGGCCGTCAAAAAGCCCGCATATAATGTGAATAGGGAAAACAAAATATCAACATACAACTTGAATACACGTAACGGCTAGTGCAAAAAGAATGGTAATACCCAGAGCTTATCTTTTGTCGCTGATATCGGTCATCTTGGTGAGTATATATGCGCTGACTAAGTGAACCTCTACTAACAAGACAGAACCACTTCCCGCCAGGTTTATGGGTGCTGCTGGACTTTATATTCGACATCAGTACGTTCTGGTTGAGAGTGAGTATGGTGATGTTTTACGACGAGATGTGAAATTAATTGTGTGTCTAGAAAGCCATACAGTTATGGAGGAGAAAAAACCCGGTGAATGTGGCAAAGCAGAACCTTTTGAAGGCAGAGACGTACGAGGAATGGCAGGTTGGGGCATACTACATTGATAGGCTGACGGGGTCTGATCTCTGGAGGCACAACTTTACGAGCACAAAGTACGACTACAGGCTTATCGCTGAGCGGCTCAAGGCACTACAGGACGCGAGAGACTTGAACGATATTCCACAGCTTCTCAAGTTGTTCAGGACCGGTGGGTTCTTGAGAAACTTTGGTGGTATCTCAAACCCAGAGTTGTTCAACAGAGCTTACGCGGGCACCAAGACGTTGATTGAAGACTACATCACAGAGGTGCTCCACTGTCTCCACTACTTGGATGAAAACGATATACTTGAGCATGAAATGTCATCCAACCAGCTGAAACTCGACTTCTTCCACGATGCAAGACAATCCTTTGGAAGCACTGCGCTTGTGCTCCAAGGTGGCTCCTTATTCGGGCTTTGTCATTTGGGAGTGGTAAAGACTCTATACTTCAAAGGTCTTTTACCAAGAATCATATCCGGTAGCGCTGTGGGTGCCGTGGTGGCCTCACTTATTTGCTCCTTGACAAACGATGAATTGGCAACAACATTATTAACTATCACAGAGCATTTGGGCAGTATTGACAGACTGAACCACGATGTGGATGAGCGTTATGGATCAGTCATTGAAAATGTTATCACCAAAGGTTATTCACAAGATATATTAATATTCATGAAGTATGTAAAAGACATCATTGGAAACATGACATTTGAAGAAGCATACCTCAAGACTGAAAAAATTTTAAACATCATTGTTCACCCTACAAATTTAAACATCCCTTCTGTGCTAAATTATGTCACAGCTCCAAATACGGTGATTTGGTCGGCAGTTTATGCATCCATTGGCACTGGTGTGCTTTCTGATAATGTTCAATTATACGAGAAGGATATGAAGAACGAAATTGTTCCAAGAAGCTATACAGATCAAAACCATGTGTTTTTAACCCCACAAAAGGCCAATGAAAGAGGTAACCCAGAATCACCATATACAAGAGTGACTGAACTTTTCAATGTCAATAATTTCATAGTTTCATTAGCAAGACCTTATCTTGCACCTTTGATTGTCAATGACATTAAACATAAGTCTGGTTGGAAACCAAAGAGATTATTCATCAGACTTGTTGGGCTTGAACTTCAACATCGAGTAGAATTATTAGATCGTGTGGGACTCTTGTTCAATTTTGTCAAAAGAATGGCTGTGGATGAGAAGACTCCAAAAAATTCAAGTGATATCACCATTGTACCTGAGATTAGAACTTTGATGAAAGATTTCGGAAGAGTCTTTGATGTGCATAGAACAATGGAAAATATCCCATATTGGATATTGGTTGGAGAAAGAAGTATATGGCCAGTCTTACCAATACTTTGGACTCGATGCGCAGTGGAGTTCACATTGGACGATCTTTACAATAGAAGAAGAAGAAGACATAAATGAGACCAACCCCATATTTAATTATATATATTCATTATTTATTCATCTGAAAAACAATCTTGTAGTCTCTCTAGTAACGAAAAATAAATATTCCTTTTCTGAGACTGTTAAAGAATTGAAAGGGATTGCACCTTTAGAAATAGTTAAAGTACCGGTGATATCCTTTGCTCTACCGGTTTCCAAAGGTCTTAATCCTAGTACAATATTTGAACGATGTACCAGTCTGATCAAGAAGTCTAGCGTCTTGAACTCAGGTAAAGCTGGATTCGCTTGTGGTATATCTATCAATTCCTTATCGGCAGCAGAGACAATGAATAGGGCATTTGAATGTTTTTGTAATTTATTTATTTGGTTTAATAGCTGAATGGAAGTTACACCTGTTGACGATAGTAGGAATTCAATCCCTTCTATTATCACAGTCTTATTCTGTGGTATTCCCTGGACCTGTTTGGACAGTTGATCAAATAATTTAATCACACTTTCAGGTGTATTAATTTTTTGAAATAAATCAGTGAATAGATCTACGAAATGGAATTGCTTGTTATCATTAATTTCTATCCCGTTTCTTTTCAAATCCTTCTCATAAAAATCAAAATCATTCAGGAATGAAATTACCACCACATTTGATCTGAGTTGTCTATGTTGATTCTTTTCATGATTTATTGCACATGTACCATATAGTGCATTTTCAATGAGCAAATTGATTAGCCAACTTGGTGAGGTACCCTGTGTATGTGTGATGAATCCAAACAATGGATCGTCTCTATAGACCTTGTCTGAAATAACCGAGTTATCGACAAAGAGGTTCAAATCTTGCTGTTGTGACATGGTTAAAATTGGGAATTATGTTGTTCAGGTGTTATAGAGCTCATCGCAATACAAATTTTTGGAATAGTACGTACAAACCTTTCGCGGATTTTTTTCAAAGGCTAAAAATTTTATTGAAAAAAAGATTCTTGAACAAGCCATACTGTTGAATTAATACCTAGGTTATTCATACATAATGTCTTTGCCATCATTACCAGCTAACTTTGGTGCTGAGAACTTCAAACCAGCCACCAAGCTCTCTGCTCCAGCTCGTCGTCCAATTGAACCAGTTGGTCGTTACTTCTTAGCTCATGCCAGTCGTGCTTTAAGAGGCCACACTTGGTCAGAATTTGAAAAAATTGAAGCTGAAAAGAACGTCAACAAAGTTGATGAAACCAATGAAGACGCTGATTTGGGTGATGAAGAACAAGATGCTGAATTATTAGCTCACGATCCAAGAGAATGGAAAACCGCTGATTTATACGCCGTCTTGGGTCTTTCCCATTTACGTTACAAAGCTACTGAAGATCAAATTAGAAGAGCTCATCGTAAACAAGTCTTGAAACATCATCCAGATAAAAAAGGTGCTAAAGGTGGTTTAGATCAAGATGGTTTCTTCAAAATCATTCAAAAGGCTTATGAAACTATTTTAGATCCAACAAAACGTGCTCAATTCGATTCAGTTGATGAAGCTGCCAACGTTGAACCACCTGCACCAAAGACTCAATACGATTTCTTCGAAGCTTGGGGTCCAGTTGTTGAAAGTGAAGCTCGTTTCTCTAAGAAACAACCAGTTCCATCATTAGGTGATATCAACACTCCAAAGAATGAAGTTGAAGCCTTCTACGCTTTCTTTTACAGAATTGATTCATGGAGATCATTTGAATTTTTGGATGAAGATGTTCCAGATGATTCGTCAAACAGAGATCACAAACGTTACATTGAACGTAAAAACGTTGCTCAAAGAAAGAAGAGAAAAGCTGAAGATAATGCTAGATTCATCGCTTTAGCTGATAGATTAAGATCTGAAGATCCTCGTATTAAATTGTTCAAAGAAGCTGAAAAGGCCGAAAAGGAACGTAAGAAATGGGAAAGAGATGCAGGTGCTAGAGAAGCTGCTGCTAAAGCTCAAAAAGAAGCTGAAGAAGCTGCTGCTAAGAAGGCTGCCGAAGAAGCTGCTGCTCAATCTGCTAAAGCTGACAGTAAAAAGGCTAAAGAAGCTGCTAAATCTGCCAAGAAGAAGAACAAGAGAGCCATCAGAGGTTCAGCTAAAGAAGCTGCTTACTTTGGTGAATCCGATAAGGCTGAGGCCATTGAAGCTGATATCGCTTTATTAGTTGACAGTTTAGATGATTTACAATTATCTTCATATTCTTCTAAAGTTACTTCTGCTGATGCTGCCACCGTTAAAGCTGCTTTAGCTGATGTTGCTAAGGAACAATCTTCTTCAGGTAAAGTTCCAGCTTCATTGTTAAAATACTTCAACTAGATTGTTAGTATTAATAGGTGTTTAACTTGAAATATCACATCTTATTATAGATCACTCAAATGTAGAATTTTTTCAAGACCGTTTCAAGTAGTTACTGGAAAGCACTTGGGGTATTTCCAAATAAATTTATTCGGATATATTGTGCTTATAATCTGTCTATGGTTGACGATGACGCTCGCGGTATTTGAAATTTAGTTCCCGGATTTTGACGTCAATCACCGAAATTAATGGAAATTGCCACTAAGGTTGTTTTTGTACCTAAATCTCAAGATATCAAATTATAATTAAGTAGTTGAGACCTTCAAATAAGCGTAATCCCATGAATGTAGTTTAAGCAGTTAATTCGAGAAAAAAAATTACCAAAAATTATAATATTTTAATTTTGAAGTTATAAAAAAATTATGGTGATAGTTAAACTTTCTCAAAATTAAAAAAATAATTTCAATTGTGCCCTTTTGGACAAATGATTAGCATCTTCCTGATGATCAAAGCTACAGAATATGGCAATTCATTTTATATTGCTACTTTGAATTCAATTGAATGGCTGAATTAATGGCCATTTAATATTGAGAAGGTGTTGGCTTGACCAATTCTCGCGCCTATAAATCTATATCGGCATTTGACATTGGCTGCACAAAATTAAAGTTAATTTAATGTTAAAACTTAAAAGACCTTGAAATTGTAAGTGTTTACAAGATCATATACTAATCTTCAGACAGCTTTTGTCTAGGAGTATATGCGCTCCTCAGATCTTTCTGCTATGAAAACTGATTATGTAATACATGACATAATCAGATGCAACACCCGGAAATCAGCATGTTTTTAAAGTTTATAAAAATCCGATGTAGTGTAACGGCTAGCACGGTTCGCTTTCACCGAGCAAACCGGGGTTCGACTCCCCGCATCGGAAAAATTTTTTTGTAATTTTTTTGGCCGGCCTGGTTGGGGACACAATTTTGTAATTCATTAATTAGTTTAAAGATGTCTATGTTCGATTGATATGTACAATTCAACTCGCCATAGATAGAAACTCAGTGTTGATTCTCGGAGATGCTGAATGACTGGAGAGTTGCACATACACAGCGGCTTTTACATCAGTATAACGCTCGTACGGTCACGAGATTAGTTAGGCACTCATATGTTAACGATGTTGACTTCCACTTGGCTCGTGGCTAGTCTGGGCTATAAGGAAACTAATTAATGCCCGTGAAGATTGCAAAACAAACTAGCAGCTTACTGCAAACAAGGTTCCAATCTCCTGCAATACTCATTTGATATGGCACACCTATCAGGATAGTATCAATTACTCATCTTCACCTATCCTATCGGCCGCATTTCCCAATTCGGCGAGTGGACCGATTGCTGATAAAGTTTATTAAAAAAATTGAGTATTTCATTGAGATTTGAGAAGATAGGTAGTTCAAGTTTCAACCATAAAACAAAACCTTGGACAACCAACTCAACTACTCCATAAAGTCTCCATTCAAGACCATAGAATTTGTTACTTTGACGCCTATCCCTAGCTTCGAGCTACCCAAGACTCATCCAGACCATAAAGCTGAAGATAAAAATGAAGCAACTCTTGCTGAAGTTTAAAAGCAAAGGCTCACCACCGTCCAACTATGAAATAGATCAAACATCCTCAAATGCAACGATATCAGAGAAGGAATCCAATACCTCTACGCCCACCAAAGATGCTGCCATCAAAAAGTCATCACCTGTGATCAGAACTTTTATAGGAAAGAAGCCTGCTCCAATTGTTCAAAATGAAGAAGTATATCCGTACTTAAAAGCGAATCTTCTTTCTCAATTAACTTTCACTTGGGTATCACCAATATTGAAAAGGGGTTATCTACGAAGAATTGAAGATGAGGATTTGTGGAAGCTTGAGGGAAACCTCACTGTACGCCATATGACGGAAGCATTTGAAAAAAATTTAGCTAAAAGAGTTGAACAGTGGAGGGCCAAACATCCAAAGGAAACTCAATACACAAAGATCGTGATAATTAAAGCTATCCATGACACTTTTGCAAGAAGATGGTGGAAGGCAGGTGTTGCGAAGGTTGCAGCAGATATGTCTATGGTACTCACTCCATTGTTAGTGAGAACTCTTATCAAGATGATTCAAGAAAAAGGCGAAGGGAAAAAAGTTCCACATGTTGGCCACGCGATTGGTACATCAATAGGTATAGCTACTATGATGATATTTTCAAGTTTAATGATTTGCGCTTGTTTCCATTTGGCGATGCTTTGTGGTGCCCAATGTAAGGCATTACTAACAAATGTCGTTTATAAAAAGGCATTCAAGTTGAGCTCCAAGGCAAGATTGAATTTCACAAATGGTAAAATTAACAGTTTGGTAATGGCTGACTTATCAAGAATTGACATGGCAATGGGTATGGTACATTTCGTTTGGACGTTTCCCCTTGTGGTGATTGTCTCATTAATTGTTCTTGTCTGTTATTTAGGTGCTCCAGCATTGATTGCCATTGCGTTGATATTTGTGCTGATAGGTTTCACATTCTATGTGACTGCAAAGCTGAAAATGTTGAGAAAGAAGTCTACAAAATATATCGACAGTAGAGTTCGTTCTATCAATGAAATTATCAATTCCTTGAAAATGATCAAATTTTATTGTTGGGAAAAACCATACTATGAGGCTGTTGAAAGATTTAGAACAAAAGAGAAAGGGTTCATTTTGAAAATCCAATTATTAAAAGCTCTTTTAAACTCTGGTGTTGCGATGGTACCAATCTTGGGTACTATGCTGGTATTTTTGACCATGTACAAACTCAGCTCAGGATTTGTATCTTACAATGTCTTCTCTGCAGTTACTTTGTTAAACTCTTTGAGATTTCCGTTGAATATGCTTCCAATGGCGGTTGGATTTCTTGTTGATGCATTATTAGCATTGGATAGAGTTGCTGAGTTCTTACAAGCTGAAGAAAGTGAGGATACAGTTGAGAGATATGATTACAATGACTCTGAGCTTGCACTATCCATAGAAAATGGTAATTTTCAATGGGATGTCGAAGAGATTGAAGAACAAAAAGTGAAAGTGGAGAAAGCAAATGAAAAGAGTGATGATTTGAGCTTTCCCGGATTGAAAAACATCAATTTATCAATAAAAAAGAATGAATTGGTTATCGTTACAGGATCTATCGGTACTGGTAAATCCTCATTGTTGAATGCAATGCAAGGCTCAATGAGGAAGGAAAGTGGTAGCTCAAAAGTATATGGATCAATGACTTTCTGCTCGTACCCTTGGATTCAAAATGAGACAATCAGAGAAAATGTCTTATTCGGTTTACCTTATGACAGAAAGAAATACAAATCTGTTGTCAATGCATGCGCGTTAGATGTGGATTTCAAGATGTTTCAAGATGGTGATTTTACTGAAGTTGGTGAACGTGGTATCACTCTTTCTGGTGGTCAAAAGGCAAGAATCAACTTGGCCAGAGCTGTCTATGCTGATAATGATATAATCTTGTTGGATGATGTTTTGAGTGCAGTTGATGCTAGAGTGGGTAAACATATCATGAAGGAATGTATTTGTGGACTGCTTAAAGATAAGACTAGGGTATTGGCTACCCATCAACTCTCTTTGATTGGTGCAGCAGATAGAATTATTGTTCTTGATGGTTCTGGATCTTTGGATATAGGTACTTATGCAGAACTAACACAGAGAAACTCGAATTTTGCCAAATTGATGGAGTTCAGTAAGGATGAAGAAAACGAAGAAGAAGAGGAAAGTGATATTGAGGACGAGCTTGATAAGGTTTCCAAATTATCAAAAGTCGAAACGGAACTGGAGGAAGCCCAAGATTCTCAAAGCAGAGGAAAAAGTACCACTGTGGAACATAGAGGCACAGAAAATATATCACTTGGAATATACTTTAAATATATGATAATAGGAAGTGGTCCATTTGGTATCTTGATTATACCAATCTTTTTGTTTATGATTGCATTGAACGGTTTCTTACAGCTTTTCCATTCTGTTTGGCTTACATTTTGGTTATCGCATAAATATGATATTCCTAGTGGTGCCTACATTGGTGTATACATCATGTTCTGTTTCCTAGCTATTTTTTCATTCATTGCTTTGTTTAGTACAATGGGTGCCTTGAATAACAATGCGGGACTGCATCTGTTCAACTTGAGTGCTAAAAGACTACTAAAGACACCAATGTGGTTTATGGATATCACACCTATTGGAAGAATCTTGAATAGATTCACAAAGGATGTTGATGTGCTGGATACAGATATGATTGAACAGCTAAGATTATTCATCCAATCAATATCTCTTGTATCTGGTGTTGTCATTTTATGTGGATGTTATATTCCATGGTTTTTCTTGATCCTTCCACCAGTTTTATTTTTCTTCTACTATCTAGCTCATTATTACCAATCATCAGCATTAGATATCAAGAGACTTGAATCGGTAAAGAGATCATTTGTTTTCAGTCATTTCAATGAATCCTTATCTGGTATGAACGTTATTCAGTCTTACAGATGTTCCGAAAGATTCAAGGCCAAATATGAACAGCTCATTGATGATATGGATTCTGCATATTTTGTCACACTGGCAAATCAAAGATGGCTAGGTGTTAGATTGGATGGTGTTGGTGCCCTTGTGAGCCTTTTTGTTGCTATATTGTGTTCATGTGGGGCTTTTAATATAAATGGATCTCAATCAGGGTTATTGGTGTCATATATTATTCAGGTTTCATCCATCATGTCGTTGCTATTAAGATCAATGACACAGGTGGAGAACGATATGAACTCTGTTGAAAGGTTATATGAGTATGCCACTCAGTTACCAGAAGAAGGTCCATTTGAAAAGGAAGATACCAAGCCCGCTGAAGAATGGCCAACCAAAGGTGAAATCAAATTTGATAACATTTCATTGAGTTACAGAGAAGGTTTACCGCTAGTATTGAAAAATGTATCTTTTGAAGTTAAAAGTAGTGAAAAGATTGGTATTTGTGGTAGAACAGGGGCAGGTAAAAGTACAGTGATGAATGCATTGTTTAGAATCAATGAGTTACAAACAGGGAAACTACTGATTGACGATATTGATATATCTACCATTGGATTGAACGACCTAAGATCGAAACTTTCTATTATTCCACAAGATCCTGTTTTGTTCCACGGTACAATCAGACAAAATTTGGATCCATTTGGTAAAAGTTCAGACATGGAACTATGGGATGCACTGAGAAGAAGTTGGCTTGTTGAGGAAGGTGCATCTGGTACCGGAGCTTTTGTATCAGGTGAAACTGATATAAAGAGCTTTCACAAATTTCACTTGGACCAGAATGTTGAAGATGATGGGGCAAATTTCTCATTAGGTGAACGTCAATTGTTAGCTTTAGCCAGAGCCCTTGTTAGAAACACGAGAATACTGATATTGGATGAAGCCACCTCTAGTGTTGACTACGAAACAGATTCTAAGATTCAATCTACAATTATCAACGAGTTCAGACAATGCACAATTTTGTGTATTGCACATAGACTGAAGACCATTTTAAACTATGATAAGATCTTAGTACTTGATCAAGGTGAAGTGAAAGAGTTTGACACACCGTTGAATCTGTTCAAACAAGGTGGAATCTTCTCAGAGATGTGTGCCAGATCTAACATTACAGCTGATGATTTCTGAAACACGGTCTGACACATCCGTTACCGAATGACTTATACCCAGTTAATCGAACTTCTTTCGAATAATTTGCAAACATGTTGAGAGCGTAATAGGCTTTTCAGAAAATACATAAATTAATAGATATTTAATTAATGCGCTATATTATAACTGTAGCTTTGTATAATCATAACTCCTGATTCCTACGATCTCCGAACTTGCTGATCTGACGCGAAGCCCACAAAATAAAATGGATAGACTTTTGACACTAAAACTACCAAAACATCACCAAACCATCAAAACATCGCTCAAACAGCCACATATCGACTTCAGTGACAGTTACTAAAGCTCAGCTAAGCATCACCACACTATCAACGTCGGCTATAAGTCTTTCTTTGTGGCCTCAACAGGGATTCTATTGTGTATACCGGGGTGCGTTCCATTCACAAGGCACACCATCGTTGCCATCAGAACCAACGAGATAGCAAAATTTCCCAGAAGAAAGCAGACAGAAGTATCTCAATGACCGAGGCGAGAAAAAGAGGAACAATCTACCAGTTGAAGCCAGACCCACCATGTTTCTGTTCGTCTGAAGAGACCGTCACTTCTGCGGCAAAACTAATGCTTAACGACGGGGCTCATTGTGTTTTAGTCAGAGAAGAGGGAAAGACCATTGGTCTATTCACAGCAAAGGACTTTGCTTTCAAAGTTGTCGGCAAAGGCCTGGACCCAAATGCCACAAAGGTGAAGGATATCATGACAGTTTCACCCTTGTTTCTCCATATGAATACACCCGTTACAGAAGCGTTGAAGACAATGGTGCAAAGAGGAATCAGACATCTACCTCTTATTGATGACGAGGAGAGTATTAAGGGTGTCTTGGACGTCACTAGGTGCTTTCACCAGGCCATGTTGAGGTTAGAGAAGATCTCTCATAATGCCAAAAGGCTTAACCAGGTTTTGGAAGATGTGGCTGAAGAGTTTGAAGATGGGAGAAGTTTACAGGCAAAATCTATCATTGAAGATATCAAAAGACTCACTGAAATCATTGAGGTACCAACTTTGGAATCCATAGTGCAAAGGTCAAAACCTGCAGTTTATATTGATTCTCATGCTTCCGTGAAATCAGCTGCCCAGCTGATGATTGAAAACTCCACTACGGCATTGATAGTTAATGATGGAACGTCTACCCCTAAAAAGGCTATTGGTATTTTTACAAGTAAAGATATATGCTTCCGAGTTTTGGCAAAGGGCTTTGATTCAGAGAAATGTACTGTTGCTAGAGTGTTAACATCAAGCCCTGAATTTGCCAAAAGTAATGTGAATGTCGGTTCCGCCTTAAGATTAATGTTTCAAGGCCACTTTTTAAATTTACCAGTGACTGATGTTGTGACTGGTGATATCATTGGAATAGTTGGTGTTTTGCAGTTGACCTATGCCGCTTTGTCACAACTTGATAACAGAGAAAGTATTGATAGGGATTCATTCGGTAAAATTACTCTTGAAGAGGTCACAAATAGACTAACAGAAGATGAAACACCACTTTGGGAGAGTCTTTGGAATACAGTGGATAAGTCAATTGATGATATTCAAAACTTAGAGTCTAGTGTTACCGGCCGGTCAATTAGTCCACATCATTCTAGATCACAGACACCGAGACCAAGACAAAGTCGTAACGCTTCAATAAATCAATTGATGATGTCCAGTTCAAGAAGAACTTCTTTCAATCAAACAAGAACATCCACAGAACTTGATCCTGAGGAGTCATTTGTCAAAGTCAAGAGAAATTTATCTTCAGACACATTGTCCATGTCATCTGCTATCACACCCAAGGCGAAACCTTTATTCTTCAAGATTAGATCTCAAAGAAGCACAAGAAGTCATAAAGTAAGTGTCTCATTATATAACGGAACCACATCTGAGTACAATTTAAATGGTCTTTTAGAGCTGCTCAAGTTAGAAATCCATCAGAAGCTGGGAATTGAAGCCGATAATCAAATAATACTTTATAGAGACAAAATCACCGAGCAGCAAAATCAAATTAATGCTGCGTCAGATTTGGGAAATTCAATCAAACATGTTGATGAACAGGGTCTCAAGTATGTTGAAATATTGGTGAAGGATAAAACAGATGCTTGGTATACCTCGCTGCTAGGCACATGGTGCTCGCTAAAACTCAAGGCCAAGTGGCTCTTAAAAGAGTCCACCATTTTTCCCAGCGCAGTGGCAATTCTCTCTGCTGGAATATTTATGGGGTATCACCTTTCAAAGTATAGATGAATGAGAATAAACTTAGTAGACCTGATTCTGTCTATAATCATTACGTAATCTCAGTACATCAATTTTCGCGAAAGATTTCCCACCAAAATTTTTTCTCGAATTTGCAGCAGCTTCAGAAATTTTGATTTACGTGAAAAAATATAATCTTCACAAGTGCTCAAAGGTAAATAGCAAAGCATAAGCACACTGCAACTTTGTTTCTGGCTCAGAAGAACCGTGTTTTCAACTAGCGTGATTTCTGAGATTAATTAACCAGAAAGATCTGCTTGATAAAAGGAGATATCCATAGACCAGAACTAGAAATAGAGGTATGTTTGGCAGTCGCTCGCGATGGAATGATACATGTTAGATCTGAACATTGAGTTGGATCAATCAGAGTGGATATTTTCATTATCGCTATTTTGATGGGAATTTGTACTAACAATCACAAAGTGAATCCTCAATTATCTGGTCATCAATCACGGCGTTATTTGTTTTGTGATATTTAAACAATAAATACCAACAAAGTGCTTCATTTTCACAATGTCCAGCTTACCATCAGACATTAATGCAGCCTTAATTGAGCTTCTCAGTGGATTGTCTTCAGCTGACAATACTGTTCGTTCACAAGCTGAAAACACTTTATATACATCATGGACCGTGAAGGATAGAGTTGATATTCTTTTGGTATTCTTAGCAGAACAAGCAACTGCTGGTACTTCTGATGAGGCTAAATCATTTTCGGCTGTTTTGTTCAGACGTTTAGCCATCAGATCACCACAAAATTTGAAAAGTGTCACCGAAAGAACAATTTCTAGTATTAACCAACATGCCTTGAACCAAATTCGTGAATTAATTTTAAAAGGTTTCATCGCTCAACAACCAAACCATGTTAGACACAAATTAGCAGATGTTATTGCTGAGTTATCTAAAGATGACATCCCAGGTCAATGGACCGAACTGATACCAACTTTATTAGAGGCCGCTAAAAATCCAGATCCAAGCTTTAGAGAATCCGCTTTTAGAATCTTCGCAGCTACTCCAGCTTTGGTGGATAAAAGCGCTATCAATGATGTTTTACCAATTTATCACTCAGGATTTGAAGATGAAAATGATGATGTTCGTATCGCTGCTTGTACTGCATTTGTTGCCTTCTTCCAAAACTTACCAAAGAAATCATGGCCATCAGTGGAATCTTTGTTACCAAATCTATTAAACAGTTTACCAAGATTATTACAAAACGGTAAAGATTCCGCTTTAGCTGCTGTTTTAGAATCATTGATTGAACTTGTTGAACTTGCTCCAAAGATGTTTAGAGGAATGTTCGAAACAATTATTCAATTTTGTTCAGCTGTTGCTAAAAATAAAGATTTGGATTCAAGCGCAAGATTAGCAGCTTTGGAATTATTGACCACTTTCAGTGAATCAAGTCCAAATATGTGTAAACGTCAACCAGAATATACCCAAGCTATTGTTGTTGTCACCTTAAGTGTCATGACTGAAGTTTGCATTGACGATGACGATGCCGCTGAATGGAACAATGCTGATAACACAGAAGATGATGAAGATGAACCTGAATACGATTCTGGTCGTCAAGCTTTAGATCGTGTTGCTTTGAGATTAGGTGGTGAATCATTAGCTGCACCATTATTCCAATTGATCCCACCAATGTTGAGCTCTGCTGATTTCAGAGAACGTCAAGCAGCATTGATGGCTTTATCATCTGCTGCAGAAGGTTGTAGAGATGTTTTAATTGGTGAAATTCCAAGAATCTTGGATTTGATCTTACCAGGATTAAATGATCAACATCCAAGAGTTCAATATGCTACATGTAATGCATTGGGTCAAGTCTCAACTGATTTCGCTGATGTTATTCAAAGAACCTCTGGTGATCGTATCATTCCAGCTTTAGTTTCTAAATTGACACCACATTCAGTTCCAAGAGTACAAGCTCATGCTGCTGCTGCTCTTGTCAATTTCTCTGAAAATGCGTCAAAGGAGACTTTAGAACCATACTTGGATGATTTATTAACCAATTTGTTAACTTTGTTACAAAGTCCAAAACGTTATGTTCAAGAACAAGTTTTGACCACAATTGCCATTGTTGCAGATGCTGCCGAGAAGAAATTTATCAAATATTATGATACATTAATGCCATTATTATTGAACGTTTTAACCTCTGAGATGGGTGATGAAAACAGATTGTTAAAAGCCAAATGTATTGAATGCTCCACTTTGATTGCCTTGGCTGTTGGTAAGGAAAAATTCGCTCAACATTCTCATCAAATCATTCACATATTTGGTGGTATTCAACAATCAGATCTTCAAGATGATGATCCAGTTAAACCATACTTGGAACAAGGTTGGGGTAGAATCGCTAGAATTATTGGTAAAGATTTCTTACCATACTTACCAAGTGTCTTACCACCTTTAATAGAAGCTGCTAGTGCTCAACAAGATATCAGTTTGTTAGAAGAAGAAGAAGCTGAAGAATTCAACCAAGATGAAAACTGGGATGTTATTCAATTAGCTGGTAAACATATTGCAGTTCACACCGCATTATTAGATGATAAAGCCGCTGCTCTTGATTTGATTAGTACTTATGCTGAGATCTTAAAAGGTGATTTTTTCCAATACACTAAGCAAATTGTTGTTGACATTTCACTACCTGCTATTGATTTCTACTTACATGATCAAGTTAGAAGTGCAGCTGCAGGTTCATTACCAGCTCTTTTATTAACAAGTAAATATGCCACTGGTGAAAAATCAGCACAAACTTTAGAATTATGGCAATTAATAAGTGAAAAATTGATCAAGGCTATAGGAACGGAACCTGTTCAAGATTTATTATTTGTTTACTATGGTGCATTTGCTGAATGTGTTCAAATTATTGGAGATCAAGCATTATCACAAACTCAATTGACAAATTTTGCCAAAAATGTTAATGAAGGATTAAAAGAAATGTATGATCGTATTAAAGAACAAGAAGGTCAAGATGATGAATATAATGAAGAATTAGATGAAGAAGACAGAGATTATTCTGATGAAGAATTAAGTGATGAAATTAACAAGGTTATTTCTGTTGTTTTCAAATCAACTAATACTAATTTCCTACAACCTTTCCAAACTTTAGTACCAACAATTGCTGCATATATTAATGATACAAATACTATTACCAAATTATTTGGTCTTTGTGTTGTTGCTGATTTGATTGAACATTGTGGTGAACATTCTCAAGTTTATCAAGAATTATTTTTAAACCCAATTGGTGAATCATTATCAAGTGAAATTGCCTCAATTCGTCAAGCTGCTTCTTATGCTGTTGGCGTTGCTGCTCAAAATGCAAGCTCCGTTTATGGTGATTTTATTTTGGCTGCATTAGATCCACTTTTCAAATCTACACAAATTTCTGATGCTAGATCTGAAGAAAATGTTAATGCTACAGAAAATGCATCAGCTGCTATTGCTAAAATTTTACATGCCTTGGGATCATCATTACCAAATTTCGATGCTGCTATTGATAGTTGGATCAAGACATTACCAATTGTTCATGATAATGAAGCTGCACCATATGCATATAGATTTTTATCAGAATTGATTGAATCAGGTCATAGTGCAGTTCAATCACAAGTTCCACAAATTGTTGATTCTGTTATTCAAGCTTTAGTTTATAATTCTATTGGTGGTAAAACAGCTGAAACAGTGGTGGGATCCACTAAGAAATTATTGGGTAGTATACCACATAACGATGCTGTTAGTTTATTACAAAGATATCCAGTTGATGCTCAACAGGTTATTCAAAAATGGTTCTCATAAGGTTTATACGATTTCACTTAATTTGCATCTTCTTTTTCATTGTAAAGTCACATTCTATATACACTAAAATATTATATATATAACTGTTTTCATTTTTGTCTTTTATTTTCGATTGTCCTTTTTGATTATTATTATAAAGTATACTGTTTAGATTGTTGTAGCTTTACATTTTAACTTCCGAATAGGGAAGTCAACGATTAGCTCATCTCAATTTTTTTTATTTTTTTGGCAGACTAGAAATTTTTTTTATCTAAACATAAAATAATATATAGAGGAGTGATTATATAGATCTATTGATTATTTGAATTATCATAAAGATATAGAATTTGCACGATGGGGTTAGCTGGTACTAAAGTGAAGCAAAGATTCGGGATGGATCCCCGTAATACCAAATGGGCTAATAATACAGATAGATTTGGGCATGCATATTTAGAAAAATTAGGATGGAAACCAGGTTCAGGTTTAGGTTTAGTATCACATGCTATGACTACACATGTTAGAGTTGCACCAAAAGATGATAATGTGGGACTTGGAGCTAAATTATCTAAAAAGAATAAAAAAGATGAATTTGATAGTGGAGAATGTTCAGGATTAGATGTTTTCCAAAGAATTTTAGGTAGATTAAATGGTAGAGAAGATGAAATTAGTAAAGAATTAGAAACTCAAAAGATGGAAAAGATATTAAATGGTAAGATGGGGATACATTTTGTTAAAGGTGATGTTTTAAGTAGTACATGGGATGCAGAATCAAAGAAATTTATTGATAATAAAAAGAGAAGTAGAGATGAAAGTGAAGATGTGGAAGATTTTAAGAACGTAAAGAAGGGAAAGAAAGAGAAGAAAGAGAAGAAGGAAAAGAAGGAAAAGAAGGAAAAGAGGGAGAAAAAGGAGAAGAAGGAGAAAAAGGAGAAAAGGGAGAAGAAAGAAAAGAAGGAAAAGAGTGAAAAGAAGGATAAGAGTGAAAAGAAGGATAAGAAAGAAAAGAAGGACAAGAAGGACAAGAAGAATAAAGAAGTTAAAGAAATTGTCACTCGTGAGAGTATGTTAGCACCAAATGAATCAAGAGAAAGTACACCGGTGAATCAGCGTCATATAAGGTCTAGATGGATTAAACAAAAAAGAGCAGCCACATTAGATGCTAAAGCATTAAATGAAATTTTCATGATAACGAATTAAGAGTTAGAACTTGGAACTCTATATAGCATATAATAAAGCATAAATTTGATGTGAATTGTAGTCTACATGATTATTAAAACGAACAAAAAGGGAATATATTTATGTAAACTTTATTATAAAAAATATGATATTACTGTCTTTTAATTGTTAGATGTTTGTTTAAAACATAACAAAACCTAAACCACCAAAGAAGAAAGTTAAAGCGGTAGTCAAGAAGAATAATTGAGAAGAATCCATTGAAGGTCTAACAATATGACCAGATGATTTACCACTTGAAGAAGATGATGAAGAAGATGAAGAACCTGAACTTGAAGAAGAACCTGAACCTGAACCTGAACCACTTGAACCAGAGCCATTTGAACCAGAGATTGATTCAGAAGCTGAAGCTTGAGATAAGATGTTTGAACAAGATGAAGCGGTTGAAGCACCAGAGTTTAATGAAGCAGAACCATCAAATGAACAAGCAGATTCTTTTTTACCATTTTCTTCATAATATTTATTCAATAAGAATGATAATTTTGTTTTATCATCACAATAAGAATAAGTACCATATTCACCTTTTGTAGCGTTAGCAGTGATACCTGAACAATCAATTTCACCACAAACGGAACCATATAAATCCCCATAATCTTTTGAAGAGACATCATCAGCAACAACACAAGCTAAAGAATCATCTAAACATTCACAAACAGATTCTTCAGGAGTTGGTGGTAATTCAGTTGAGGCCTTCCATGTATTAGCTTGAGCAGGACAATCGATTGAAGTAGCATGAATTTCTGAAGATTTAGCAGAAGTTGGAGAGATTGAAGCTAATTCTTTACTCAAATATTCAAAATCATCAAGAGTTTTAACTTTATCACCATCAACAGAGACTAAACCGTAATCATTATCTTCTTGGAAATACATGTAGACAATACCACCAGACCAAACATCAGTCATTTTATCAGAATAAATTGTAGCAACATCTGTAAATTCTCTTGGTTTAACTTCATTACAACCATATTCAGAGAAAAACAATGGGATTGATAAATTTTTAAATTCTTCAGTTCTAGCTTCATAACCTGATTTTTGGAAAGTTGAATTACCACACCATTCGTACATGTTAATACCGTAAAAATCAGCTTTAACATCATCATCACCACATGCGAAATAATCAGCAATGGCCACTCTGGTGTCTGAATCATCGTTTGTAGAGTAACCAACTGGGATGTCTCTATAACCTTGATCTTTAATGTAGGCCTTAACGTCTCTAACAGCAGCTTTAACGAAAGCGGCAGCATCAGAATTTGAAACATTATTTGTAACTTCATTACCTGCAAAGAACCCCAAGACGTTTGTATAGTTGTTTAAAGCATCAACAACATCGGTGTAACGTTTGTATAATTCCAAATCCCAAGCTGGAGAATCTCTATCGATCGAAGTTGATGGTTCAGACAAATCAGCAATGACATAGATACCGTGAGAAGCAAATAGATCCATACAATCATGGTGATCCACAGATGTATTGACAGCATAGACACGCAAGACGTTTGTGCTCAATTCCAACAAGTATGGTAAATCTCTTTTACAAGCATCACCATCGGCCAATGGGTCCACAAAAGAGGAATCTGAAGAGTTTGCAGTGTCTTGTTGGTAGGCGATACCTTTCATGTAGAACTGGGTCCCGTTGTTCTTGTAGAAGAACTTGTTACCGACAACCTCGATGGATGGGATGTCCTCGTCGGTACCTTCGTCTTCGTTGGCGTGGGCGAATTTGGAGTATAGGCCCATGAAGATGCTTGTCCACAGGACAAGTTGTAGAAGTTTGCAATGCATTGTGTTGTATTCCCGTGAACTAAAGTGTAAAGAGTGTATGTGGGATCTTGTAACAAGCGAGTGGATACAGCTCAAGAGATTTATTAGGAAAAGAAGAGATGAAACTGGGAAAGAGTATATATTTATAACACCACCGACACGGTATGCACTTTGAAGGGGAATTTAGCTAGCAGTACTCCAGCAGACAGATCTTAGCGTGTTTCTGTTTACGTGAATTTGTTGTGGCTATGAAAGTCGACAAACAGTAAACAGCAGATCATTCTCGAGAACGCGATGTGGTCCTGATTGGGCTATTCCTGTGCCTGTATAGCCTACATTTGTGATTTGTGTTGTCTTGATATGGAGCTTGGAGAGCTTGGAACTTGGAGCTTGGAAAGCTTGACAAAGCTTGACAAAGCTTAGCTGGACATTGTTGAGCATTCCTAGTTCCCAGTTGTATACTCTTCTCCACTCTACCATGTCTTCCATATATAGCTTATAGCTTATAGCTCTGTTCTCTATTTGTCCTGGAATTCGAGCGTAGATCACAGCAACTTCTAGAACCACGAACCAGGACAAACCAAACCATGTGTTTGAACCGCGTCCAGGCTGCCTACACATACACCAAAAGGCTCCGATACTTTCCTGTTTGAACTGCAAATTGACTAATTCAGGTACGCCTGTTGATCCCATATATGAATTATGTCCAAAGATTTTAGCACAAATTTGCCCTGTAGATTTATATATCCTCGTGTTCCCATACAACTCATTTTTACTATCTTTATGCTTTGTTGATGCTTTGATGCTTTGTTGATGTTGATGTTTTCGCCTAGCTGTGCCCAGCCGGTACCTTACAGAGAATACTGCGGGATGCCGGTGTTAATGTACTGCTCGTGTGAAGTTATAAAATGAGACCTTGCTGCTGTTTCTTTACAAGAAGGGGAACGGGGAACTCTACACCATTTTAAACAGATAAAAACAGTTTATTGAACATTGTCATTATTTATAAAAGATCAATCTAGATCAAAATTGCAGTAAATCCGGAAACAACAACTAATGCCATGATTGAACCGAAAACACTGAAATTAACTGGAGCTCTAATGGATGAAGCTGCACCGGTGGAACCTGATGATCCAGATGATGAAGATGATCCAGATCCAGATGATGATGAACCAGAATCTGAAGAACCAGATGAACCAGATGAACCAGATCCTGATGCACTTAAACTAGCAGTAACAGAACCTAAACCTGATGATCCAGCTGCACTTAATGCTGATGAACATGATGATGCTGTGGATGCTGATTTGGTTGATGCTGAACCATCAAAATCACATGCATCAGATCTTTTACCTGATTCCAAATAGTATAAATTCAACAAGTATGATAATTGTTGTTTAACTGAACATGGTGAATAAGCACCATATTCACCAGTCGTACCATTAGATCCAATACCTGAACAATCAATTTCACCACAAACAACTCCAAATAAATCAGAATAATCATCACTATCAACATCATCAGAAATAACACAACTTAGTGAATTTTCCATACATTCACATAATCCTTCATTTGGTGTTGGTGGTAAATCTGTGGCTGCTTTCCAATTTTTATCTTGTGTTGGACATGATAATGAAGTTGCTGATTCTGAAGCTGCTGATGCATCTGCTGAAGTTGGTGAAATTTTTTTAATTTCACTTGAATAATTTTCATAATCTGATAAAGTTTGCACTTTACCATCTTTAATGGAAACTAAACCATAATTATTTGCTTCTTCAAAATACATATAAACAATACCACCAGACCAAATATCTGTCATATCATCAGAATATAAAGCTGCAACTTCGGTAAATTCTCTTGGTTGAACTTCATTACATCCATATTCAGAGAAAAACACTGGAACTGATAAATTTTTAAATTCTTCAGTTCTATCAGCATATCCAGATTTCTTAAAAGTTGATTCACCACACCATTCATACATATTGATACCATAAAAATCAGCTTTTAAATCATCATCACCACAGGCAAAATAATCTGCAATGGCAACTCTAGTATCAGCATCATCATTTGAAGAATAACCAACTGGAATATCTCTATAACCTTGATCTTTGATATAAGCTTTGGTATCTCTAACAGCTGCTTTAACAAAAGCTGAAGCATCAGTATTGGTATTATCATTGGTAACTTCATTACCTGCAAAAAAACCTAAAACATTGGTATAATTTTGAAATTCATCAACAATTTCAGTATAACGATTATACAATTCAACAGTCCATTTAGGATTACTTCTATCAATTGAAAGATCTGGTTCTGATAAATCAGCAATAACATAAATTCCAGCATCTTGTAATGCAGTCATACATTCAGTATGATCTTGAGTAGCATTAAGGGCATAAACACGAATAACATTGGTATCAACATCAGCTAAATATGGAATATCACGTTTACAAGTTGTTGGATCAGCTAAAGGATCAGCAAATGTATCACCACCTGTTAAATTTGTGGTATCTTGTTGATATGCAATACCTTTCATATAAAATTGTGATCCATTATTTGAATAAAAAAATTTATTACCAATAACTTCAATAGCTGGTAATTCTTCAGCTTTAACTAAATTAAAAATTGAAGTTGCTGCTAATAAGCTTGATGCTAAATTAAACAACATCTTTATCAAGTGAATGTGAATTGAACGAATGTATGTTCTTGATTTAATTGGGAAAACGTTAATTCAAGAAAAGGAGAAGTTATTTGTTATTTATTTATTTTGAGATCAAAACAAAACTTTTCTCGTGGAAAGGAAAGGACCAATTTGATGATAAAATTCCCGAATTTATGCAAAAACTGAAAAAGGCGCAGGAAATTTTCACCAAACTTGCCTAATTTGTTAATTCGTCGTGTTCTTTTTTTGGAATTGACGCGGTCTGTTTATAAAGCTGCTTGGAATTTCTGTTAATAAACGGCCTTGAAGATTGTAATTATGGGGCTTATAAACGTGGTTATCTTTAAACTTATAGATAATAAGGAAAAGTTGTGAAGTATAGAGATATTTCATTTCGTCTCCACATTTTAAAACTACATCAAATATTTAGCCTTGACACATTAATCTGCTCAAGATCATCACTATAAATCATTGATCTACTCGTACTAAATTCCCATCGTTTGATCTAAAGTCATCCCGTGTTTACCTTTATTTCTAATTGAGAAATTTGGAAAATTTTTTGCGTGTTTTCTCGTTACGCAATTCCTGTTTCCGGAAACTGAAACTCCTGCAAATATTTCTTTTTGCAGGAAAATTCTCAAACCGTGATTAATTTTTTGCACTAACTAGTAAAGTTTCTTTAATAGAACGCATCAAGATTAAAAGAATCTAATATTTTTACGAATCGGTATGACATGAGACAATGTGTATTGATGATAATTATACCATTAACCTCTACGCAATTCAAATACAACCCATTGACTTTATCACGTTCTATTTGAAGATCCCTGCTCAATTTGGACGTGTGTTTTTTTCTTGGTTTGCCCAATGCCTAGTAAAGTATAAAGATGACTATTTCTTGATCCACTCCTTCAATTATGTTGAGATTCTAGGATTCCTCTTGGAAAATGGCTGTGTAGTGTGTAGATGATTTAGTGTTTCTTTATTGGTCGATGTACGTGAATACGACTTTAGTTACCCCAGGTATTACTTTAATGGCCACGGCCAAAATTCAAAATGTGCAGTTATGTCATAATAGACCAGTCACCATAGTATACCTCAATTTGCAAAATTAGTGCCATATAATACTTTTGGGAAATTGATCTCTGGTTAGATAGCTAGCTTATACCATTTATCAAATATCTACAGTACATCAACAGATTCACCGGTACTGATAACTACAGCTTTTGTTTGAAAACATTCAATTTACCATGGTTTATGTACATTCTTGAGTAGCATTCCAGTAAGGAAACTCAACAATCATTTTCACCACATGGTTTTGAAAGTGACTTGAGGAGGTGTGGTTGTAGTAATTTCAGGAGGAGCATTAGTTCCAGTGTCATCATTATCTTGATTATTAGGCTGTATAAGTCCACTAGCTATTGTACCTTCAAATGAATTTGATAAATCTGGCATATACTTGTGGGTCAATGCTGGTATCAATATCAGCGATAAAAATGTCAAGAATACCACGAAGAATAACACAAAGTATTTGATAACTGTTCTTCTTCGTCTTCTCTGTTGGCTTTTGGTCAACAATTTTGCCTTAAGCTGTTTACTAGGTCTCAACCAAAATAACACCATGGAATGCCATCTATCAATGAATGGTATGAATACGAATGGGACTTGGACAAACAAGATACAATGTCCAAGAATGAAATCCATGGAAAATAATGACATTTCAATAATTTTGACCAAGTATTCTCGAAGTGGTTGCAATATCACTCTCCAACCAACTTTATTTGTATACCAATTTCCTGACCACCATGATCGACCGGATTTATCATTTCTGTACTCCCTAGATAGAAGGACAATAGTTATGAATTTTAAAATAAAATTTTGAACACATATAACACAAAGTATAGTGACAAGTGCTCTAGTGAAATTCCATCCTTCTAATAACCATATTGTCTCAAAGATTAAAAGATGCATAACAACAGATATGGCATGTGCAGCACCAGCAAATGTGTTTGAAACCCCCTTAAAGCAAAAACATGAACTGAGCAAAGGTCCAATCACACAAGATACCCCAAAAATAATCCCGAGAGTGATGGCGTTAATCAATAGAGGTGCCAGAACGAGAATGATTAGCCTTAGAATTGAACTTGTGGGTTCCACATCTCTTACCCCATTTTGAGAGTTTATAAAAGTGTAGGCTAAAAACAGAAACACAGATTGAATAAAAGGAAGAAGAAGCTCTGTCAAGAATGTGTTATAGATGTGAGATTTTTTCAAATCGCCAGATCCCACTTCTGACGAGTGACCAATCGTCTTTTTCTTGAAGCCAGTATATTTAGTTCTTGATTGCTTAACATATCCAACCCAAGAGTCTGATGTCCATTTACGATTGCCTTTAGATAACCAGTGGATGAAGTTTTTGTAATCAACGAAAAAATCTGAAAATGCAAATTGATGTGGATTGAAAATGAACGGTGCAAAGCACATTGACACCAATGTCACCCAAAACCATAGAAGTGCAGGTTGCCAGATTGACATTGTTGCAAACAAAAGCATCAAAAAAAGTTTTGCCCCAGAATATATGGAAGAGCTTGCAAACTTGGAATATAAATAGTGAAAGTTGATCCTCGAGACAGCAAACCCTCGTCCTGTGCTAATGTACTTGGCTCCCCCGAATGTAATATCCACAATCAAAGACGTTGCGTATATTTGACACACAAAGACCTCGAAGAATGGTGAAAGTGACATTAGATGATGAAAGAATCTTGAAATTGCACGCCATGCTCCTCGTTCAGTCAACTCTTGAACAAGAAGTGGAACAAACGCAATAAAGAACACGATGAAAACTGATAAAACAAAAATCGTAACCCAGTTCAAAACGGGTTGCAAATTGTAACACCCAAGTGGTCGTTGAAGATCAGTGAAGGGAATGTCTTTATCATATTGACATATAACAGACTCGTGAGCCAATGCACCAAGATTTACCAAAACGATCATAAACAATTGAACCGAAAGCACAATGAACAAATTATTCACATGGAATCCTGGATGTGCATAATAGAATGACAAAAATCTATCTAAAGGTAGTTGAGTTCCCAAATAGTAGTACTCTCTTGACAATATTTGTTCTCCCATACCCGCACCGATCTTTGTTGTAAAATTGAGAATTGATCCAAAACCTAAATCACGACCTTTACCACACTGGTAATAATCACTATGTTTTATTCTACCTCCTCTCAAAAGGGCATTCATACCAGCATAAATATCTTCATTCAAGTGTAAACCCTTTTGTGCTTTGGATATACCACCTCTTGTAGTCATGAAGATACCATTCAAGAAATCTGGATGTCCATAATGTAATTTACCACCAATCTCAGCAAGAGTCCGTGCAAATAAAGTACCAAAAGTTTGTTCTTTACCCGCAGCGATATCACCCAATACCCCGATGTTCTCTGAAAATATATATTCTCTAGCACCAACTATAGCAACAGGGGAAGGTTGATTTTTATAGACCATCCCAGCTATATATGGAGGCGTGGTATCAAGGTCAATCTCTTCAAACTCGGCCAATACAGATCTGATCTTTATACATTCTTCAAGGTAATTATCTTGGTTTGCATCAACAACTTGAATATATTCACCACGATAAAAGATCAAAGAATGATTCTGATTGTCAGATTTACCATCTCCCAAAATAGGATTTCCTGAAAGTCTCACTTTATAGCGAGGAACTCTATTTCCGTCTTCATCCTTTTCTGAAAATCCATCAATCATACACGAATAGAAAATCTTCTCACCTTGTGGGTTATTCGAATCTTCCTCTTCCAAAAGATATGAAATTCTGATATCTGGATAAGCTCTTAATAGAAACTCGGTATCTTGTTTTTCATCAGGTTTGAATTTGGCATATCTTTGCATGGCTATAACGAGCTTATATTTTCTATGTGCCATTGCCTCAAGGTCTTCTTCAAGATGGTCCTGATCAAGCCCATAATATTGAACTAGATCTGGATTTTCAACTCTGTATAGCAACTTCAATGCTCTTATGTAATTTGTGAAACCTGACGCTGTACGGTATAAAGTCTGAGTTCTCAAAGATGCCCATATTCTTGTTCTTAAGATGTACTCAGGAGATGATGTCTTGAAACCAATGCAATAAAATGGTAAATCATTAATCCTTCCTTGGATAAGATCATCCTCTGGAGAGAGTTGCGATGCCACTGTTCCAACTGTAGCTGTAGTTTTAGATGGATGTAGCGCAGGTCTGCCATCATTGGCTCCATCGTCAACAACGGAATCGACTCGAATAACGCCTTCGTCTTTCTTTTCGTTATTGTCATCTTCTGTCTCTTCATTTGATTTCTTCCAACGAGTAGTCAAATCGTATTTCACATTGACGTCTGGTAAAACACCACTCTCGATTGCCAAAAGTTTAGTATCCTTAACGAAACAATCCCATTCTGTCGGGTAAAGTTGCTTCAAGTATTCCAATAATGTAATTTTAGAGTTGAAACTATCCTCTTTGATTATTTCTTTTAATGAGAGAATAATCTTTTCCCCATAGTGAGGTATCAAAACAGTGAAAATTGGCATACTTTGAACCAGAGTTGGTTCGGGAATGGGCGTTGAAACTGACTGAGCAAAAAACGATATTCGACGAGCTGCTTCAGACTTGGGGGAGAAATACTCTTCTGATTTAAAGGTAGAGTCATCATGTGCAATGAAAAATGATGGAGAACGAAGTGTCTTCTTTTCTGTAAAGTCTGACACAACTTGTTGGTATAAAAGCTTCGACACAACGTCAAGAGGCAACAAATGTTCACGATACATTGAAATAATGATAGCGTTCCAAATCTGTGATACTAAAACTTTAGGCTTATACTTGATTTCCATCTCACTTGTTGCCAAAAGTTTAGAGTATATTCTTTTGGGTAGTCTTGAGTAAACATTTCTCCAGGGCGACATGATAGAGATACCTAATGAAAACGATAAAGCAACACTGAATAAACAATTGCATACAATGTACCAAAGATAAGTATCAAGGAAAAAAAGAACCAAATCAGTAAGGTATATGAGGCCTAAAGTGATTCTTGGTTGCTGACGACAAATAATCGATCCAATAAACTTATCACCGTGACATCTAGTCATTTCCATGATTGAAAGAACTCTAATTGGGTCTCGTAAGGAAAGAGTCAAGAAGAAATAGGATTCCAAAAACTTTGCTGTGAAGATAGAGATCCAAAGTAACACTGAGAATGATCTGCTTCGACCTGTGAGCTTCGGGAAAGATGAGGTGAATGTTCTTGATGAAACGTATCTTTTACCTTTACGATAGCCTCCAAATAATGCACCCAATGGTTGAACTGAAAAGAAAATGAAAGTGATGATTGCAATCCCGAATTGAACTATTGACACAATATAAGCTGAGTGGGAATGTGTTTCGAGATCGAAAAACCCAAAGACATAGATTGAAGGACCAAAATTTAAGATTGTCATGAATATAAGAAAAATTAATCTGGTGGTTAAATGTTGGGCACCAGGCCATTGACGTGGGACAAACGACCACTCTGCCAACGTGGCAATGATTTGTATCACACAAGCAACAGTACCTCCTAATGCTATAGCTGACCATCGACTTTGAGGTGTTGGTGAATTGTCTAATAACTGATTATATTCATGAGTGTATAAGGTTGGTGAGTTGAAACTTGTAAAGAACCAAAAAGATGAAAGATGTATCACCCAAATTCTATTGAAATTGGTAGCAACATGTAACCATGTTCTTTTTTCCTTATAAGTCTTGTAGAAAGCCTTTTTCCAATCAACCTCATGTAATTTTAAGTAACGTTCTTCAAGCTTAATATCAACTAATCGATCATCTGATTCTTTCAACTTTAATCTCTCGATTCCCTCTGGATACCAGAAAAGCTGATTCATATCATCATATCCAATGATATCCTGATGATCTTTCTCCTTTCTAATCAATTTGCCACCGTCACCAACAACATACATTTGGTCTCTAACAAACCTATAAAGAGGTGTAACAACGTTATTTAAGAAATGGAACTCCTCAAAAGGAGGACTGGTTTGACCAAACGAGGAAGCGTAATAGTCATATGCGCACTTGTAAATAAAGCATAGACATTCTGGCATATATCTCACTTGATTCGACTCACCCCATATCAAAAGATAAAGAGCGATTTGTATCACTCTTTCCTCTGGACTTAAAGCATGCATTCTGGTTCTCCATTTAAAATCGGCCACCTGAATATCACTCTTATTGTTTTCCAACTGCTCCTCTGTATACTCCTTTTTCCCATTCTTCTCCATGAATCTTAGTTCATCCTCTTCAGCCTTCTGTCTTTGTTCCTTCATGTTTATATTCTTTTTCTTAGCAATCTTTTTATTTCTCTTCATTGCTTTACCTCTTAATTTCATATTGGAGAATCCAACTTGTTCATCAAGATCTAGCTGTGCGGCAAAGAACCACTTTCTATAGTTGGCATTCTCACCTCCAATATATGATGCATGTAGCGAGACAAGGGCGTCTAATGGGACCAATCTACTAGCTCTCGAATCCAATTGAACCATAAAATGATCTAACATGTTTTCCATTGAAGATCTCTGAAACCCAAACTTGACAGTTATGTCTTCGAATATGTTCCTTATCTCTCCCTGTGATATAGGTACCTCTTCAAGCCAACACGGATATGGTCCAAGTTTCTTTAAATTAGTTAAAGACGCAACATCCTGCTTTTGATCATTATCCTCGTTAAACTTTTGCTCTTCACCTTGTGCCAGAGCTTGATTCTCACTAGCAGCAATAGTCGGCAGCTCAACCACATTATCATTCAGAGGTATATCAGGAACTGGAGGAATACCAAGGTCATCATCAGCTGGTTGAGCGACTGACATATCCAGTAGAGCTGTATTATTGATACAACTTGTTAATAAACCACGCTGCAACACACAGGGCGTATTCGATAATCGTTCACCAGCACTGCATCTTTATACAAATGATTGAATCCAAAATTCTTGCGCCCACCGTACTAACCATCAGGAATGCTTTTGTGTTTAATAGAAAATAACTTGGTAGCCGCTAGAAACCTTTGTTTACCTTTATGTTATTATATTCGCGGTAATTCACGTGATATGTCATGTGACACTGTGTCTCCGACCACTTACAAAAACCGTCTTCGTTTATCAAAATAAACAAGGGTTCGAAAATCGTGCAAATTGATCAATTACAAAAAGCCATTGGGAGTTGCAACTTGGAACTATAGGCAAACTGCACAGAGAAAAGTCAATTACTCAAATTAAACTGGAGATGATGTCAGGCACCAGGCTCGAGCTTGTCAAGTTCCAGAGCACTCAGCACAAGTAATAACTTTCGCTTAAAATAAAGCAGGTAAATGTAAACAACAGCGTAATATTTCGCCCGATGTTTCTCTAACCAGGCAAAATTCTGCAAAAGTGCATCCAAGTACGAAATTTAGATTTGAAAGATCTACAAACAACAATTGAAATTTTGAAAACAACAAGTTCGATCATGTTCTCTTGTAGTTAGGTATCCAGAAATGGTAAATTAACTACGTCGACACTTATACATGACATGATGATTCCTCAATTCCATAAATCGTTGGCAAAGTTACTAGATATTGACTTCATGTTTCACTAGAACAGTTGAAGGTGTTTTGTGTTTTGCCTCATATATCTCGAAAATTTTCTTTTTAAGCAGCACAATGTCGCTCAATCTCAGGGTTTTTTCGGCAGCTAGGCAGGAACCTCTGGGCAAGTTCTGCCTAGCGTTTTTGTGGTTCCGCCTAGCTCTCCCTAAACTTCCGCGGTTTAGCTTTGAACGGGGCAGGCCGCATACAGCAAAACACTTGGTCCCACTTCCGCGCTCGGTCTGGCCAGGCCTATTTTCCCTATTTTCCTCTCTTCGTTCAAGGACGAGATCGATCTAAATCTGATCCGCCGTGCAAAAAGGGAAATCTGCTCTGATGATGGATCATCACGATCCACAAACAAGGAAGCCATCATTCTTCGACAAGATCAAATACATACACAAAATAGAAGCCCAATTGCACTACACCACCACTACCACACGCGACAGAGCTCCCCCCTGTGGAATTTATGCCTAGCAGACGCCCTCTCTGCCTAGAGCCCTTCTAGACATCCTCAGTGTTTACCACTTGCCCAATGGAGCACTTTAGCTGCATGCTGATGCATATAGAGACACATTGCATATTGGCAGCCGTATGTTGTGTTTTAATTGGGCGACAAAATCAAAACATAACGAAAAAAAATCATCACCACCCTGGAAAGTCTGAGAACCCATTTATTTCAGAGTTTTTCCTCTTCTTTCCCATCTTCAACCAGAATTGGCTTCTCTCGATATTCAAGAAAAGAGTTATTCTTTCACCAACTTTGTTCCTTCCTTTACACAGAGTTACTCGCTTCTTTATCACCACTTTCTTTAAACCAAAATTTACATTCGTTCAAACGCTTGTCCTATTCGTTCACTTCAAAACAAGGATTCAAAACAAATAATACCCTGAAAGTCGTCTTCAAATGTTGTTTTCAAGCTTATTCAAGTCAGCTGTCGCTGCTACTTTAATCGGTTCAACCGTTGCTCAACCAGTTCAACATGCTCATAATGAACATAAACGTGGTGTTGTTGTTGTTACCCACACTGAAACCGTTGTTGTCACCGCTGGTCAAAACCAAGTTGTTGGTGGTGCTTCAACCACTAGAACTTTCTCCACCGTTGACACTGGTTTAGCTTCTGCTTCATCATTGTCAACCACCATTTCAAGAGATGGTCCAATCCCAGGTGCTTCATCAGCTGCTTTCTCATACTCATCTGACCCATCCACCACTGTCATTTCCTCTTCCACTCAAGCCGCTTCTTCCACTTCAAAGACTGAAACTTCATCATCTTCTTCAACTCAATCAACTTCATCTGCTTCATCAACTCATGCTTTCACTTCAGGTAAAGGTGTTACTTACACTCCATACACTTCAGCTGGTGCTTGTAAAACTTTAGAAGAAGTTAAAAAAGATGTTGAACAATTATCTGGTTACGAAATCATCAGATTATACGGTGTTGACTGTTCTCAAGTTGAAAATGTTTTACAATCAAAAGCTGATGGTCAAAAAGTTTTCTTAGGTATCTTCTTTGTTGATGCTATTGAAGATGGTGTTAACCAATTAGCCGATGCTGTTGAAAAATACTCATCATGGAATGATGTCCACACTGTTTCTATCGGTAACGAATTAGTTAACGGTGGTCAAGCTTCAGTTTCTCAAGTCAAACAATACGTTGATACTGGTAGAGCTGCTTTGAAAAGCAGAGGTTACTCAGGTGATGTTGTTTCAGTTGATACTTTCATTGCTACCATTAACAACCCAGGTTTATGTGAAATCTCTGACTACGTTGCTGTTAACGCCCATGCTTATTTCGATTACAACACCGCTGCTGAAGGTGCTGGTGACTGGGTCTTATTACAAATTCAAAGAGTTTGGACCGCTTGTGGTGCTAACAAATCTGTTTTCATTACTGAAACTGGTTGGCCATCAAAGGGTCAATCTTACGGTAAAGCTATTGCTTCCGAAGAAGCCCAACAACAAGCCATTGACTCAATCAAGAAAACCGTTGGTGACTCTTGTATCTTATTCACTGCTTTCAACGATTTGTGGAAAGCTGATGGTCAATACGGTGTTGAAAAATACTGGGGTATCCTTGAATAAATTCATTATTGAATTTCAAAACCCACACTCTTTTTTTTACTTCTTTACTCGCTGAGATACATGGATTGAAATATTATTCATGGTTATTTTCTTCTTATACCTATTTTATATCTTTAACCTTTTGATACCAAAATATATGAATACTTTTATATTTGATTAACATGTAAACTCAATGTCTATCGCTACAAATAAATTGGCGTTAAATTTCTTTTATCATTTGTACACTATGTTCTACGTTCATACCCTCCTCGGCCTCTACCTCTACCACCTCTCCATGAACCACGACCTCTTACATTACCATAACCGCCTCTACCTCTATATCCACCTCCTTGATAATTGTCTCTAGATCTATCATCGTATTGGTCATTATAGGATCTCGAACGATCTGGTGATGGTGTACGAGAATAGCGTCTTGGTGGAGTTCTTGATCGACTTCTTGATGGATTTCTGGAATATGAAGAAGCTCTTTTGTAACGCTTTGTATCACCTCTTGATGGTGATCTGGATGGAGTTCTTGAATATGTTCTTCTTGGAGGTGATCTGGAGAAAGATGGTGATCTGGAACGACTACCAGCATCACGTTCACGGCGACGTGGTGATCTAGATCTTGATCTCGAATACGACGGACTTCTAGTATATGAACGACTTCTTGAATAAGACCCAGATCTGGATCTTGAATAGGATCGAGAGTATGAGCGACTTCTAGAATACGATCCTGAGTATGACCTTGATCTTGATCTTGAATACGATCTAGATCTTGAACGTCCACGGGTTTCCTCTTCTTCTTTTTGCTTTGTCACCAATTGTTGTAATGATTCTCTCATACGTTCAGTTAACACACCTAGACCAATAGCTGTGAAATAATTGATAGAAAATCTTAAATGGTCAACATCGTCCACGGGGAAAATACCACTTATATAGCTCTGTATATAGTCTTCTTCTATTCTTTCTTTTAATAGCGGAATTCCTAGCTCTTCAACCAATTCTTGGAAAATAAATTTGATGAAAATTCGACCTGCGGATGAAGTATCCTGTTCTGTGAGTTTGATCACTTCTAAGACTTCCCAATCTAAAGCATCACTTGAAAGCATATGACCCCAAAATTTCGATACATTTCTCAAAGGATTGGATTCAAACCTATGTATCGTGGTATAGTTTTCTTCAAATACTCTTTTGAAGGCATCACTCCATGTTTTGCCTCTTTGGCAAAGTTTTTCACCAGTGACACCATAATATTTGGAATATGTTGTTTCTTGAGAACAGGCTTTTACCACCATATCAACAACTTTATCCTGATCGTCTACTTTGACTTGTAGTCTTAATAACTTATGTACCGCTTCATCTGCAGACATACTACCTTTCAAAACCAAATATATGGTTTTTCTGAAATTTGTCAGGTTTGTCTCTGTCATATCTTTGATCTCCAAAGTAGCTATATCGTTTCCGTCATCTTTGGCCTCTTCTTCTTCTTCTTCACCTTCCTGTACGACTTCTTCGTATTCATCATCTTCATACTCAGCTTCTTGGTCATCTTCGTCTTCATCATCTCCAAGAATCTCCACTTTGATTTTTCTATATTCTTCCTCGTTATCCTCGTAACTTTCATCGAATTGGAAGACATTTAGACCATCCTGGGCTTTCAGTTTATCATCAAGACCCACTTTATGTATCACTTGATCCTCTTCCTCAACCAGGTCTAGCCCTTCGGGTACGATTTCGTATTCTTTGAACCCGTCTCTTCTAATTTGGAACAGAACTTCAATCATATACTGTGTTCTTTTCTCAACAGCACCTTCTTGTAAAATATTTCTCAGTATCTCAAAAATTTCAGATGTAGCAGCTGGTGTTAATTCTGAGAGCAATTGACCACAGTGTTTCAGTATTCCCACTGTAATATCAACTGAATCATCTGTAGGTTTGTTCATCAAAAGATGAAGGATCTGTAGGATCAAAATCTCATGTGACACTTGCTGATTGCAGAGATGAGCCAAGAAGGTTGTTGATGAAATGCAAAGAGCCTTGTTGTTTCTCTTGTATGCCTTTCTGAACTGTATAACCAATCGACTAATCAAAAGTTCACCGATTTTTGGAAGCTTAGAGTTCAACACCGATACCAGGGCAGCATATACTGGTGTGAATGTCAGTGCCTGACTCTGTGCTTTCATTATGCTCCTTATCAAGAGTCCAAGACCTCTGTTCAGGTTTAATTTGAAAAGATCAACCACAATCGTTTTGAGATTACCCTTGTTAGCCTTGTTAACTAGACCATTTATACTCTTCTTCAGCTTCTCCCATTCCAGTTTCTGGTATTCCTTGGAGCCTCTCGCAAGGTTGATCTGGTCCAGAAGAGCCTTGAGCTTAGCTGGTGGAACATAGCGGCCACCTGACCTCAAATCCTGAAGACGCTTATACTCTTCCAATGGGTCCACTGACTTGGGCTCTTCTTTAGGCTCGGCCTCAATAACCTTTTCACTGGCAAGGTCTTTGACAACCTGATCGAGAAATTTCTGGCTCTCTGACATGGTCTTTGCTGTAGTATCAATCAGCCTTTGAGCTCAATTATTGTTTACTTCACAAGCTCATCGTCTATACAAATTTCTTTGGTATTGATATCTTCGCGCTTTTTCGCCCGCGAAAGCTTCAACTGTTAACCTTATAAAGAATAGAAGCTAACTTCACAAAACATCACAAGAATACAGACAGTTGCTACTATAAAAGCATCACTATGGGCTACAAATCTGCAATAATCCTACTCAAAGATATAGAGCCAATCCAATCGTACTCTCCGCTGATCTCGAAAGCTGCTGATTCATTAAACGAAGATGCCACACTAGACATATTGATCTTGCACCAAATAACAAAGTTGAACGTTTTGGATGTTTTGCTAGCAGAAATATATTCACTGGCTACAGAGATATTGCATCCGCTAGGGAAGTCACAAGTCAACACCAGAGTGCTGTTTAATGAACATTATTTAGATATCAAAGAACCAACTTGGGACTTGCTATTGCTTGACACATCAGATAACTCTTTAGAGGAATTCAAATACGAGGCAAAAGATCTGATAGATACAGTAAATGTACAAAGATCAGAGAATAAACCTCATTTGTTAAAATTGGAGACTGATGAATCACAGACATCAACGGAAGGTGTTGTGGCACTAGGTGGGACTTTTGATCATTTCCATGATGGTCACAGGATACTGCTAACAGCTGGTGCATTTTTAGCAAAGGATAAACTAATTGTTGGTATAACAGATGATGAACTTTTAGAGAAAAAGAAGTACAAAGAGTTCTTACAATCATATGACTATAGAGAACATGTTTTATTAGAATTCTTACATCATATTAGACCAGGTCTAGAGATTGATCCTATTGCCATCCGTGATATCTGTGGGCCAACTGGTTACATTGAGGAAATTGATTCGCTAGTGGTGAGTAGAGAGACCATAAGTGGTGGTGATTATGTGAACAATTATAGAAAAGAAAGAGGCTTCAGAGAGTTGAAAATACATGTGATTAATGTTATTGGTGGTGAGGAAGATGACGGATTTCAAAATAAGTTGAGTAGTACACAATTAAGAAAGGAAGAGTATGAGGCAACTCATAAATAATAGAGTATATTTGCAAGTAATCTACAAAATTGTAGATATACACAAACAAACAAATTCTAAAACCAGTATTTATTTAAATGAGTGAATATAATACTTAAAAAATGCCTATACATAATCATTTGATGGTGATACCACCACCTTGCAAGCTTCCTTGGCGACTTGTACGATTTGGATGATCCAAACATAAATAATCACTTTCTGTAACGTTATCATATGTGATCAAATCATCATCTTCAAGGTATAAAGGCTTTCTAAATTGTCCGTCCCATGTGCAGATGTTGACTTTACTAAATTCCTTTTGACCTAGTCCAAACTTCTTTTGAAGACGTAATTTTGTGTCTGATAATTTTTCATTTGGTATCAATGTGAACACAAATGAAATACCATGTAGCCTATTTGGATCTCTATTGAATTGTACCACTGGTACCAATTTTTCTTGAGCATCCGTATCGCCATCTTCATTAACATCTGTGAATTCATCTAAGCTACCTTGGTCTTCAAGAACTTTAGCTTCTTCTGGTAAAATAGCTGCAAATGTGGTTATGGCGCCTTGTAATTGATCAATTGAAAGCTCTGGGTAGAAAATATTGAAAAATCTAAAGTTAGCATTGGACCAGACAATTAAACTCTTCTTGTCTTCGTCACTAAATCCAATCTTTGTCTGTAATTTATCAATCAAATCCTGTACAGTACCTGACTTTGGAATCAAAATCTCAATCACTTGATAGTGAACATAACCGGATGTTAACCAATGGACCTTGACTGACTTCATATTTTCCAGTTGATGAAGAGGAATATTGAGAACTTCGTATTCAAACAATGGTATCAATGATGATAAAGATTTAGGGATGACATTTCCAATAACCATCTCTGTACGAAGAGGGATTCTATTCCCGTTATAATTAACAAATATTCTCAAGTAGTTTGGATCGACTTTTGCCTTCTTACTGATTCTGATAGCCAACTCCTCATAAGCAGCATGTGTGGAGATCCAAAAATCAAATGGTTCCTGAGCTTCTCCATCAGTTCTACTGCTTGGATCTTTACTATTCACCAAGACATATTCATCATCATCCGCAGTTTCACCTAAAGGTTGTGCTTTAACGTATGTTCTGGTACGTAAATATTCATAGAAATTGTTTGCTGAAGAATAATATGGGAAAATGTCTTTGGAATTCGAAGAGAGTAGATCAGCACCATTACCATTTTGACTCGACACACTTTTCTGGACGGTAATGATGTCACCATTCGATAATTCTGATTTATAGAAAGTTTGATCTGGAAGTAACACGTCTATAGACGTTGGTTGAATCTCTTCAAATAGATCTAGCGGTGTGTTGATTTCAAATCCCAAATATTTGTTAATTTTTGGAACAATTGTAGCTAAAGTATCATCCGATTCTGTATAAAAATGTGTGATACCTTTCAAAGTTTGTGTTTCAGGGTCAAAATATTTCAAAAACATTAATAATCTTTCTGAACCAGTGACCAAATCGTTTTCAGTAATCTCAACTGGTGAAACTTCTTCACCAATCACGTAATTCAACTCTTCTTGTGGTTGTTCAATCCAAACATTTGAAACAGAATGTTTCTTTGAGAAAAACTTTTCATATAGTTCACCAACAGTCAAATCATCAAATTTTAATTTGGTTGATGGTCTCAATGTTTGATTACGACGATGATTCATTACCCAAAAATTGACTTTTTCTCCATCGATTCCTAAGTTCTCTTTTAATTCTGGGAACACTTCCTTGAATTTCTTACTCTTCAAGACTCTTAAAGTGAGCGGTGCATCCTCCTCGGTGTATGGTCCAGTTCCAAAGAGTCTATCACTGGCACCAAGATCAAATCCTTGGTAATTTTTGAACAATTTGTCTGTGTAAAAATTGATGTTTAAATACAAATAACTTTCTTCCAGTTCTTTACGTTGTCTTTCACGTTCTTCAAGCTCTTTCTTGACTTCTTCAACAATGTAATTTGGAACATCCTTTTCGGTCACTTCTGGTAAGACGGTATCCAATTCAGATCTTTTGATGTAAACCAACATATAAGCACTTGTATGACGGCGCAATTGATAACTTTGATATTGAAGTCTTGTCATTTTGGTCAAATCGGAGTTGTCCAGGGCATCTAAACCGAAATTTTCATCAAACACTTGTCTTCTTGTTACTTTCCACACTTTATCATCATCAAATCTATACCAATGGTTTGTTTTGTCAGGCTTGATCATAGCATAGTAATGACCAGTTGAAATATCACCAGCATGAACTAATACACCATGTAAATCATAAATCAATGGGTCTGGATTTGACCCTGTGGCGTGCTCCAAAAATGGGCTTAAGTCAATAGAATCTGGGAACTCATGACGATCATTAATCTTCACCAATTGATCAAAATTAAAATCATACTCGAATCTTTTTAATTGTAGATGTAAAACATTTGGGAAAATTTCGAAAATAACACCTTTTTTCGCATCTTGTAATCCATAGTCTTGAGCAGCGTATTGATTTTCACCATTCATCAACTCAACTTCGATATAATTTTGGAATGACTGGGTCAAATTGTTCAAATTTTTAACATTCAACTGTATATCCCAAAAATCTTCAGTTCTGGCAGACTCATAATCCACATCAATACATTTGATGTAACTTTTCATTTTACCAACAAAAGTATTATTCAGTGAATCTTCAGCACTTGTACCTTTCATTCTTGCTTCTAATCTATCCATCAAAATTCTATTCATTTCTTGAACATCATGTTGAGTGAATGCATCACCTGTATCCCAGCCGAAAGATTTTGTTAATTCGATAGTATCAACTGGTTCCACAGATTGTTGTAATTGGTAAAAGATTCTTTGTAACGCCAATGCAACACTATCATTTGGAGATTCACCTTCAGTAGGAATTTTATAAACAGCTTTTCTGAAACTTTTTGTGAAAAAATAAGATTGTAATAAAGAATTAAGATAACATGTAGCACCTTGATTTTTGAAACCGACAAATCCAGTTTCCTTTTTAGAATCGTAATCGATAAAGTTATGCCATAAAACACCTGTTGGGTCTTTCAATATCTTAACAAACGCAGTGATGTTTAATCTATCCTCGAAAATCAAAGGTCCACCTTCTTTACGTGATTGATGAAGTGACTTCAAATCACAAAAATTGGAGAACCCCCAGTCTGTGGCATCTTTGTTAAATCTTTGATGTGAAGTATTTAAAACATAATTCTTTGGATCTTTTGGATTGGAAATAATTAGAGTGAATTGTGCACAAACGTACCAATTTGGATCTATCAATTCTTCTTCACCGGTTTCTTCATTAATTTTTTTAGGTTGAAGAGGTTCTAAATACAGCGCCACATGTTGATTTGAATTACCACGAGGGAACAATAGTATATTCCAATCTATACCACCCACGTTGAATGTTGGGCCACGAACTTTTGCCTCGTTAAGCGCCTTATACTCATTGATTTCCCAAGTGTGATGACCTCTTGCTAAGATTTCTTCATCTTCAACAGGTGGTAATATTTGATCAGATATAGCGGAGAATTCATCGTATGAATAGAGTGAGTTTGGTGAGTTTGTTGTTGATGCAGTTGACTTGTGTTTTTTCAATTCCACTGATGAGCTATCTGTTGAGGATGACAGTGGTGTATTGTTGTCACTCATGATTTCATCAATAGCTCCTTCATATTGATCAGCTGTTCTAAAAGACATATTTTGCGATTGAGTGAGAAGTTGGGCGCTTCAATAGTGACAGCACTAAGCCCTGGTATTTTCTGTTTTGAATAATATGACAAGTTGATTTATCTAATCGCAATTATTAAAATTGCAGGAGATATGATCGATTTTATTTATGATGGCGGCTTTGACACCAAATAGTATGGACTTTCGATTAATCAAAATTTCGATTGGAAATTATCTCGTTTATGAGTGTTCTGTATCTGTGTGCACTCTTGTTTCTGATTGAGTAGCTAAACAAGTCTTTAATGTATCAATTGTAATCAAAAACCACCTTGTACCGGTAAAACAATAATTAAAGTACGCATTGAATGGATCATGTAAAGGGGATTTTTAAAAAACTGACGTGCATTAGTTCATCTCTTAGTCAGCCGCTGACGTAATCTCAGAGCAATCTTCAAAGAAAATTGAAATGCCAGCGAGATTCGAATTGAGGGCCATTTTTTACCCCCCACGAAATCCCACGCTTTATGAAGGGTGAAAATGGGTTTTTGACAAACGGTGTACTATTTAACTCCCACGATTTTAGAGGAATTATAAGTGAATAATTTCACAATAGAAGCTCAAGAAATGTGTCAAACTGACGGATAAAATCGCACACACAGAGTGCCATGCTTTCTTTTGGGGTCTGATGAACAACCGTTGGATTTTTAAAGTCGCGATAAAACACCGATGATTCAAAACTACAAGCTGTTAACAAAGCCAAAAAAACGGTATAAAGAAGTTGTGGTTAACATGTGATGAATCTTGATCCATATCTAATAGCAGTAGTGAAGGCTTATCGTGGATTTTCCGAAAACCTTGATTCAATTGCAACGTGTATAGTAAAATTCATTAGCTCATCAGCCCATTTCTCAGCGATCGGAAAAACTCGCTCAACCGTTCGATCTTTACGGAAGAATCAGACAACATCTACATCACTGTGAGATTCAGGATTAATGAGCCTTGTAACTGTCAAGCCTTGATTTAGGGGCTACCAAACAGTTCACCAAACAGATAGATATCAACCAGCTTCACCTACCACTTCAACAGAAGCAACTGATGTATGCCGGCCAGATTGCACCAAAAGAAATTCGCGCAAGGAGAATCTGGAGACGACACTGAGACACGATGGAAGATCAAACTCTACTTGTGAGGAGTTGGAAACACGAAGAGGATCTTACGAAGTAGAGTCGTAGGCCATAGCGTTCGATAAGCCCAATTGTAACTTGTAATGAAATTACAGCTGCTTCAATTGACAATCTCCTCCAATTGAGCTATCTCAAGAGATTATTTTTTGTCGTTATGGCACCTGGGTGTATGCGTCAGAATTGGATGAGCCTGATGTTGAGGTGGTACCAGCGTTTTCCCAGGTGGTTCGGTTGAACCGTTGAAGCTCGCTGGACTGACAGGCAGAGAGACAGCCTAGCTGAAGCTAGGCCAGTGAACCTGCCTAAACATTACGATCCAGTTTGTGGTGATTTTTCACCTTCCCGAGTACACCCTTGTGCGACTTCCCAAGCTCAGCTCAAGAATCATCAACACCTGAACCACCAGCACAACCTACAACCATTCCAACTATAACACACACTAACTAGACTATTCACCTCGTACGGTGAAATGTGTGAAATGTGTGTACAAATCACCAATTATTCACTTAAACCATTTAAGATTATGCGCTTATGCCGGCTGCAAGAGTCAAAAGAAACTCCCAGCAAAGAAATTTCCAAAGATACACCATTTGATGCCAGAAATGGCACAAAACTTGCGCAAAACACGACAACGCAACAACTGATCTTTTATTCATCTTCCCCTTTGTTAAGCACACTTTGCGGGACTCTCATCTGATACCACATCGCAAGTTATGGGTGGGAGTTAAGTATGAGGTGCCTTCATAAGTATAAAATAGATCACTTTCCCGCATCTAAACAAAATATTTCAATTGTTTTGATTCATCATCAGTTTATCAATTAAACTAAACTATTACAAACAAATCAATTACTACTATCATGTCTGACATTACTTTGGGTCGTTATCTTTTCGAAAGATTGAACCAAGTCAAAGTTCAAACCATCTTTGGTTTACCAGGTGATTTCAACTTATCTTTATTAGATAAAATTTATGAAGTTGACGGTTTAAGATGGGCCGGTAACGCCAATGAATTGAACGCTGCTTACGCTGCTGATGGTTACTCAAGAGTTAAAGGTTTATCCGCCATTGTCACCACTTTCGGTGTTGGTGAATTATCAGCTTTAAACGGTATTGCTGGTTCTTACGCTGAACACGTTGGTGTTTTACATATTGTCGGTGTTCCATCAATCTCATCTCAAGCTAAACAATTATTATTGCATCATACTTTAGGTAACGGTGATTTCACTGTTTTCCACAGAATGTCTTCAAACATCTCTCAAACCACTGCTTTCATCAAAGATATCAACTCTGCTCCAGCTGAAATTGATCGTTGTATCAGAGAAGCTTATGTTTTCCAAAGACCAGTCTACTTAGCATTACCAGCTAACTTGGTTGATGACTTGGTCTCCACTGATTTATTAAAGACTCCAATTGATTTATCATTGAAACCAAACGATTCTGAATCTGAAGATGAAGTTGTCTCAACTGTTTTGGATTTGGTTTCCAAAGCTGAAAACCCAGTTATTTTGGTTGATGCTTGTGCTTCTCGTCACAATGTTAAAGATGAAACCAAAAAATTGATTGATGCTACTCAATTCCCAACTTTTGTTACTCCAATGGGTAAAGGTGCTGTTGATGAACAACATCCAAGATTCGGTGGTGTTTACGTTGGTACTTTATCTAAACCAGATGTTAAGGCTCAAGTTGAAAATGCTGATTTGATTTTATCTGTTGGTGCCTTATTATCAGATTTCAACACTGGTTCATTCTCATACTCATACAAGACCAAAAACATTATTGAATTCCATTCTGATCACATCAAAATTAGAAACGCCACTTTCCCAGGTGTTCAATTCCAATCTGTTTTGGCTAAAATTAACCAACAAATTGGTCCAATTGTTAAAGATTATAAACCATACCCAGTTCCATCAGTTAAATTAACCACTTCACCAGCTGCTCCAGAAACTCCATTAACTCAAGAATGGTTATGGACTAGAATCTCCTCATGGTTAAGAGAAGGTGATGTTGTCATCACTGAAACTGGTACATCTGCCTTCGGTATTGTTCAAAGTAGATTCCCATCAAACACCATTGGTATTTCTCAAGTCTTATGGGGTTCTATTGGTTACTCTGTTGGTGCTGCTTTAGGTGCTGTTGCCGCTGCTGAAGAAGTTGACAGAGAAAAGAGAGTCTTGTTATTCGTTGGTGATGGTTCATTACAATTAACTGTTCAAGAAATCTCCACCATGATCAGATGGGGTTTAACTCCATACATCTTTGTTTTGAACAATGCTGGTTACACCATTGAAAGATTAATCCACGGTGAAAAAGCTTCTTATAACGATGTTCAACCATGGGAACATTTATCATTATTGAAAACTTTTGGTGCTAAAGATTACGAATCTATTAGAGTTTCCACCACTGGTGAATTTGAAAAATTAGCTAATGATGAAGCTTTCTCAAAGAACTCAAAGATCAGATTAGTGGAAATCATGTTACCAGTTATGGATGCTCCATTAAACTTGGTTAAACAAGCTCAAATCACTGCTGCTACTAATGCTCAAAGTTAAGAGTAGTTCAAACTATTTGCAATGAAGTTTATGAAGAATGAAGAAAAATTATAATTATATTGCACGGGTTTATATATATTATAGGTTTTAATGTTAATTATAGAAATTTAAATTACAAATTGTAGATTGTTACTTTTATGCCTTGGGATAATATATATTGTTATAGATAATATTTTCCCTAGTAGACTGTACAGTGTAGACTGTAGTATGAAGCAGCTGCCGGCTGCCGTATAATTTCTCAGATCTGGCGCGGACACGATACTAGTTGAATGAGCACGCTCCGAGTAAGCTCCGATTTTGTTTATATTTTTGAAAAACGAGCTTGGAATAGAGATAAAAGGCAAATGTTAATAGTAAATCTGAATATTTGAGCATCTAGGTATCCACAGATATGCTTAAAAGAGCTGAATTTGAGGTTTGAATTTTTGAAAAATTTTGTTTTTCTCAATTCTGCAGTGAAACTAAACTTTTGGAGGTCCTAATTTTAAATTTTTTTAAATTATATTGAATTAAAAATTTAAAGAGCTGCTAGAAACCTAAAATCCCCTCATACTAGTTACGGTAAATGAATAATATTGAGAGTAGCTTTATATTGGAAAATAGTACAGCTTAGAAAGCTCATCAAGCCGAAAAAATATATGTGCTCCAAAATTTCGGCCGAGTGCTGGCAGATCTCGGATTTATGCGGCGCCTCTCAAGAATTACGAGTAATAAGCTGTCAACAAATCTACGATTAATATAGACTATGAGGTATCTGATGATCAAGGTACATGATATTCAATAGTACTTACTAGCTTCTATAAAGTAAGGCTTGGGAAATATAGTTTTATTGTTTCAGATTTGCCTCAAACTCCTTCTTTGTCTTGTCCGCTTGCCATCTCAACTTATACGCCGGATGATCTTCATCGAGGAAAACTTTACCTTTTTTATCATTAATATTCTCCCTTAATGTGGTTGAAGCATAGTCTTGATGGAAAAGACCTCTTCTTTGTAACTCAGGGATCAAAAGATCCACCAAACTTTCCAAATCATTTGGGAATGATCTTGCACCAAAATTGAATCCATCAATATCATATTCTTGAACAAAATGTTCAATTGTATCTGCGACTTTCTTTGGATCACCAACAAGACTTCCTCCTTTTGTAGCAGCTCCATATTGATAGTTATCTAATAGCTGTCTTTTAGTTGGTTTATTCGTTTTAACTCTTTTACTAATATATTTCCCTGTAGTAGTCAACCCGTTTGATAATTTGGCAACATCAACTTCTTCATCATCCTCAAATTTACTTATATCAATACCTGATATTGCACTGAACCCAACTTCTCCATATTCTGGAATACCAAAACTTCTAGATTTTTCCAATTTGGCGAATGCTTCTTCAGTGGTTTTTGCAACAACAGGTGTAGTACCTGCTAAAAATTTTATAGATTTACCATCTCTACCATAAGTTTCAGCAAGTGCTCTGATATCTTTGATATCGTTCTTCAGGGTTTCGCTAAAATCCCCCTGGACAAAAATAACTTCAGCATATTTTGCAGCTAAAAGCTTCCCCTTTTTCGAAGTACCAGCTTGAATAATCACAGGAAATCTTTGAGGTGTAGGTTCAGTGATACTTGGACCTTCAACACTGAAATATTCACCTTTATGATTGATTTTTCTAATTAGATTCGGATCAGCAAAAATACCTTTTTCTTTATCATACTTGATAGCATCATCTCTCCAAGATGATGAAAGAAGTTTTAAGACAACATCAACGTACTCTTCAGTCTTTGCATAACGGTCATCGTGTTGTGGTAATGGTTCACCGTTTAGCAAATTTGGACCAAGACTATCCAAATAACTTGAAACAATGTTCCAGCCAACTCTTCCGTTTGTTAAAAGATCCAATGAAGCCAATCTTCTAGCAAAATGGTAAGGATGTTCACTAACAGTGCTGAAAGTGATACCAAATCCAAGATTCTCCGTAGCTGTAGCCATTGCACTTATAGCAATAGCAGGATCAACTCTTGGAGAGAATTTACCAACTTTTGCAGGTAATCCAAAATTACCTGGACCTTTATAGGTATCAAAGAAAGACAAATGGTCAGCAATGAATAGTGCATGGAGCTTACCTCTTTCTGCAATCTTGGCCAATTGAATCCATGCATCTATCCCTCTTGAGAATTCTCTTGATGTGTCATCAGGATCTGTCCATTGATCAGGTGAACCTCCAGTGAATACGTTTATAACCAGTGATTTTTGTTGTGTCATATTGAGACAATGAGCTTGACTTACTAAAGTATCTTGAAGTATTTCACATCTTGGACTGACCACCCCTTATATAGCTCCACATCTTTGCAGTAGGGCTTTATCGATTGTGTCTCTGTAAAACTGTGTAAAGTCGAGTGAGTAAATCTGTGGTATACACCAAAAGAGGTAATTTAAACGATCACAAGGGTAGTCAAAAGTCACTAATGAGAATAAAATTCAGGCTGAAAGTGTGGATGTAAATCAAAACTATCAAAAGGCTCATATCTTGTCAGTTACTAATAGGTAAAGCTTGTATACACATTCGAGGAAGATCAGATAGAGCTCGGATTTACACGCCGTCGGAAAACTGAGATAGAAATATATTATTCTAAACTATATATGACACGATCAACGTATCATATTCAGACATCGTGCACAATAAATCTTCATTTATCAAATGCTTGCTTCAAACTGCTTCTTTGTTTTATCTGCCTGCCATCTTAGCTTATATGCAGGATGATCTTCACCGAGGAAGACTTTCCCCTTCTGTTCATTAATACTTTCTCTGAAAGTATTCCCAGAATAATCTTTATGGAAAAGACCTCTTCTTTGCAACTCTGGAATCAAAAGGTCAATCACATCTTCTAAATCAGTTGGGAAAGATCTAGCACCAAAATTAAATCCATCAATATCATATTCTTGGATCAGACGTTCTATTTTATCTGCAACTTCCTTTGGATCTCCAACTAGATCGGCACCTGGGTTTTGATAATTATCCAAAAGTTGTCTTTTTGTGGGTTTATTGGATTTCACTTTCTTACTGGTATATCTCCCATGTGTGGTAATACCATTGGTCAATTTACCAATATCAACTTCCTCATCATCCTCAAATTTACTTAGATCAATACCGGAAATCGCACTGAATCCAATTTCCCCATATTCTGGGATTTTGAAAGCTTTAGCCCTTTCCACTTTAGCGTGTGCTTCTTCACTTGTCTTTGCAACGACTGGTCCACCACCTGCTAAAAATTTGATGGACTTGCCATCTCTACCATATGTTTCAGCGAGATCTCTAATATCTTTAATATCAGTTTTCAGCGCTTCACCAAAAGCACCGTGGACAAAGACAACTTCAGCATGCTTTGCAGCCAAAAGCTTTCCCTTTTTCGAAGTACCAGCTTGAATAATCACAGGGAATCTTTGTGGAGTTGGTTCAGTGATGGCCGGACCTTCAACGCTGAAATATTCACCTTTATGATTGATCTTTCTGATTAAGTCAGGATCAGCAAAGATACCTTTTTCCTTATCATACTTGACAGCATCGTCTCTCCATGAAGACAAGATTAATTTCAAGACAACGTCAACGTACTCTTCAGACTTTGCATAACGCTCATCATGTTCTGGTAATGGCTCACCATTTAATAAATTTGGTCCCAAACTATCCAAGTAACTGGAAACAATGTTCCAACCGATTCTTCCATTTGTTAAAAGATCTAATGAGGCCAATCTTCTTGCAAAATGATAAGGATGTTCACTGACAGTACTGAACGTGATGCCAAACCCAATGTTCTTTGTAGCTGTTGCCATTGCACTCACAGCAATGGCAGGATCAACTCTTGGAGAGAATTTACCAACTTTTGCAGGTAATCCAAAATTACCAGGACCTTTATAAGTATCGAAAAATGATAAGTGGTCAGCTACAAAAATTGCATGGATCTTACCTCTTTCTGCAATTTGAGCTAGTTTGATCCATGCGTCAATTCCCCTAGTGAACTCTCTTGATGTATCGTCCGGATCTGTCCACTGATTTGGTGAGCCCCCTGTGATAATATTGATAACTAGTGATTTCTGTTGTGTCATTGTTAGATTGCTTTTGCAAATAGCGATATCAAAGTCATTGTGCTTCAATATTGGGATTGGGCCCTTATATATGCCTATATCACCTTGTGTTTACTAATACTTATTGTGTGGATTGTGGATTGTGGATCATAAAACTGTGTAAACCCTGGATATACATATACTTCACCAAGGACCAAGGTACCCAAAAAGGTAATATAAACGATGCACAGTTCAAGAGACTTGAAACTTAATCTACAAGTTTGTAATTTCAAGAAAACCGCTATGTATTAATCTTGAAATGAACTTTTCATACTAAATTAAACAAGTATTCTACATTCTACGTAAGAAAAAAGTATTTTTAGAGAAATATAGATAAGATCTAGCCAAGATTAAAAATTTCTCTACTCCTTGACAGCCAAACCTTCTTGAACACCAGGTTGTTCACCAACTCTTTCGATCCATTTCTTCAAGTGAGGGAATTCATCAATATCAACACCAATACTTGCATAATTCTTGATCCATGGATAAGCAGCAATATCTGCAATATTCAAATGATCACCAACTAACCAACCATTGTTTTTTTCCAATCTGATGTTAAAGACACCAAATACTCTTTTTGTCTCTTCAAAATATCTTTTTTTACCATATGGAACGTCTTCTTTGGCATAACGAATGAAATGGTTTGCCTGTCCTTGATATGGAGCATGACTTGCCACTTGGAAAATTAACCATTCAATTTGATCCCAGTAGTATTTATCATTAACACCATAGTAATATTTACGTTCAGTATCGTATTTTTCACCAAGATATAGTAAGATAGCTGCAGTTTCAGAAATAACTTTTTGATTTCCTTCAGCGTCAACATCACTTAAAGTTGGAATTCTACCATTGTGGTTTAATGCAATGAACCATGGTTCTTTTTGAATGTTTGTTGTAATGTCCAATCTTCTAATGTTATATTTAAGACCCAATAAAGTTAAATAAGTGGTGACTTTTTGACCATTTGGTGTTTCTAGAGTGTATAACTTCAAATATGGAGCTTTCAAATCCTTTGGATGTTCTGGATCAGCTAAATCTAAGTTTTTGGATGACATTGTGGAAGCAATTGAACTGTTGTTGAATTGTCTATTGAATTGATCAGTTGTTTGGATTGATGTAGATGGAACAAAGAAAGTTCCTCTCTTATATATAGTTTTAGGGGTCAAATTTTTGCTGCTATTAGAAATTAGTAATCTTCCACAGTTTAACCACATGGCTTTGAGCGAAAGTTGACTGCAAAGTTGTTAAAAACCGAACTAGAATACGAGTTGCTTATTTATAAGAGCTTGAGCAATGTTAATTTTGGGGTATGGTGGGCTCTTATTTTGGGCTTTAATCAAACTCATTATAAATCAATCTTGTGGTTTAGAAGTCCGTTAAGCCCATATAACTCCGTGGCGACAGTTTTTAGTTTTCATGGATTATAAAACGCTTACAAATTTGACAGAGGACTAAAATTGATACATGAAGTTGTTTCTGTTTGAACTAATGGTGATCTGGAGATGATGGTGACTGCAATATAAATACTGGAGTTATTGAAATAGATCAGCTTATGGAGGTATGTCTTCTGTGGCTTCCAACTTCCAAGGGTATTTATGGAATGCCATATTTGGTGTTTAACATCATCCTGCTAGCTTAGCTCGAAATTTGTCTACGCTTTGAAGAAGATTGATCATTGTAATGATTTCAAATGCTTCAGCCTTCGAGCGTTATCTTTATCAAAAAAACCAAGACTTGTATACGCTGTATCTCAGCTTGATAAAATACGTCAACAATAGTCTTGCCCATAGCTATAGCCAGGCCATATTTGTCTGAACCAAATTTAGTTGTACCTTGCGGATTCGAATATGCATAGAAAGATCAACATTTTTCCAAATTTAAGCATTTCAGCACCAATCATATCTAGATGATCGGCTTTCGAGACCAGGAACGTAGCTACGACTTATCAGGGCTATGGTGAGTCTAGTGTGAGCTTATAAGCTTGATCTGAAAGTGGTATGGAGTTGTAGGTATAGATAAGTAGACAGAGCAGTGAATAAATACACCTGTTTCGCTAGTAGAAGCCTCCACCACAGCCCCGCCTATTTTCCGGGCTGCCTTTCTGTCAAAGCTCTGCCTGGGTTTGGGCTGGGCTCTGCCTGGGCTCTGCCTGGGCTCTGCCTGCTCGGAGGCGTCAGAATTCCAAATTTACCTAGCTGCCCATGCAGAATCCAGATTGATTTCACCGAGAGTGACAAAAAGTTACCAACAGCTCACCATTACTACTCAACGCTCAAACACACACAGAGCTTCATAGAAGAGCTGAATTGGCACCACTGGACCATCACAGTCTTTCTCTCCATCTACGTGTCCTCATATCCAAGATCATCTAGACACTGCTGCTTTCTGACGGATTTTAAAAAATTATCCAAGCGAAAACCTCAGCAAAGAAACTGATAAAATAATTCAGGAAGCCTGAACAATAAAGGATCCAAATTTTATATTATCACTCCCAAACCCACACTTCAAAAGCTGAAAAAGAGCCCAAATTCACCGCAGAACCTCTTGCAATATTGCTACCCATACTTTGCTGCTCCAGTCGCTCGCTGTCAGTCAAGAACCGCTCAGCTAGCCTCCTCATCCATCAATAGCTTAAGCGCTGGCCTTTTAGCACTACAATCAGCTGTCACAACCCTGGTAAAGCCCACCTATTCACTTCCATAATCCATTTGACAGACATAAATATATAGCCAAGATGGTGTCCATTCTGAGGCTGTCATATCAAAGAGTCCTACATCAACTAGCGGTGTTAATACCGGTGAAACAAGTCAAATCCATTGTTATTGGTGCTATCATAATTGTCTTGTTATTCCAGCTATTCATACTAAACAAGAGTCATGGTATCATAAAACTAGGTTCAGGTTCAGGATCGAGTGAAGTTTTGATCATTGACAAGAACACCCCGGTATCGAGTCATTATAAGCATATCCTGAACAAGTATTCAGAAAATTTCCCAAGCTTACCATTGAACAAGAAATGTGATATATATTTCGATGAACTATACAAGCAAAACCATGACTGGGAAGTTGTTGATGTTTCAAAAGACCATAATAAGGAATATAACAAGGATTCTTTCAATCATGATCTATACATTAAAACGAAAATCGACGATTATAAGAAAAAGAATGAAAACAAAGAACCAAGTGATGGTAAAAAAGCCGAATTTGAATTGGATTTCCAAAAAATGGTGGAAGCTACAAATGGTGCTGAACAAGGTATGATTGATGCCGTTACACATTTGAGAGTTTTCGGGAAATGTTATTTAAATAATCCATCATTGTCAAATTCAATTTTTTCAAACTGGTTGAGTGATAAAGAAGCTAAAAAGCAAGATGATGAAATGATTGATATGTGTTATGATATCGAACAAAGATTATTTCCTTGGTTAAGTAGAGAATTACCAGTTTTCCAAAGATGGACTGGTGATACAATTATTGGTATCCCAAAAATGTCAAAATATGTTGATGAAAATTATGATGATACAGATGTTCCTTGGTCTGTGAAGAATGGTGAATCAAATGAAGATCATACAAATTCAAAAACTCAAACCAAAGCAGATACAAAAGTTGGTAGATTCAACGAAAGAATTGTAAAGAGATATTCACATTCAAATTGTTTTATGAATACTTGGAGATCAATGCTTAATGGTAAAGGTATTGTATTATCAGCTGCTGATAAATATGAAAGTGATTTAGCAGGTCTATTAAGAATTTTGAGAGCTTTAAATAATAAATTACCAATTCAAATTGTTCATAAAGGTGATTTGAGTAAAAAAGTTCAAGAAAATTTAATTAAAGTTGCTAGATCTGATGATGTTCAAGTTCCAAAATATCTTTTCGATCAAGTTAAAAATCATGTTCCTCAAAATTATCCAAAGCAAGAATTATGGTTTGTTAATGCTAAAAGATGTATTAGAAAAGAATATCAAAATAACTTCCACTCTTATGCCAATAAGCTAATTGCATTTCTTTTCAATTCATTCGATGATGTTTTATTAATGGATACTGATTCAATTCCTTTAGTTAAGCCAGTTGATTTTTTCAAAAGTGGACCTTATGAAAGAACACAAACAATTTTTTATAAGGATAGATTTAATTTGGAAAAAGTTTCTCAACATGATTCTGATTTTTTTAAAAGATTAATGCCACAAAAAATTGATGAACATTTATTTTCAATACCAAGAGTTACAAATCATACTTTGGAAAATCGTTATATTAAAAATCAATTCCGTCATGTTATGGAAGCTGGTATTGTTGGTATTAAGCGTTCAACTCATTTCATTGGTATTCTTACTTCAATTCAAGTAAATTTTTGGGCTGCAACAAGTTCAAGAATTTGGGGTGATAAAGAATTATTTTGGCTTGGTCAATCCATTAGTGGTAATGAAAATTATGAATTTAATAAATATGATGTTGTCGCTGTTGGTGAATTAACTCCAATGGATGAACGTCCAAGAAATACAATAGCTCATGAATTATGTTCAACTCATCCTGGTCATTTAAGTGGTGATGATGATTATACATTAATGTGGATTAATTCAGGTATGAAATATTGTAAAGTTGATACTTGGGAATCTGATATGGAAAATGAATTTATGAAGAAAAAGGCATCAACTCCAAAGGAATTGGAAAAAATTTATAAAAATCCTGTAAAGATCAGTGCTGCTTTAATTCCACCTGATGGTGATCGTTCTGCTCCAAATGATAAAGCTGAACCAGCTTTTAGTTGGATTATGACACCTCCTTGTAGAGGTTATCTATGGTGTGCATATGATATACTTGGTGGTAGTACAGATCCAAGAGATCGTGGTGCATATGTTGAATATGATAATGTTACAGAATCCAAAAATGAATATTTAGGGAAATTATGGTTAAATCAAGATTTAGTTGATTTAAGTAAATATGATAAAGCTATAATTGAAGATAAAGAAAAAATTTTGAAAGAAAAACAAAAGAAGGAGAAAGAAGAACAAGAAAAGAAGGAAAAAGAAGAGAAAGAGAAGAAGGAAAGAGAAGAACAAGAAAGAAAAGAGAAAGAAGAAACAGAACAAAGGGAAAAGAAAGCAAAAGAAGAACAAGAACAAAGGGAGAAACAAGAAAAAGTAATACAAGAGCAAATGGCTCAAGCAGAAAAAGATGCCAAAGTTCATGATATTTGATTTTTCCTTTATATATAGATTAAAGAATTATTTTCCAATGGATCAATCCTGTGTATGTTAGTCTCCATTCATTATATTTGTTATTTGAATTTTATATGTCAAAGTTTAACCATTCAGGAAATTTATGTAGATATTACAATTTATTGTTTCTTAATAATTTAATTGTATTGAACTATGTAACAAAATATCATATAATGCATTTCCTTTTTTGATTATAATGATGATATATATATGAATGAATATTCATTTTAACTGACTCATAATATTTGATTTATTTTAATTTAATCTTTTCCCTTTTTTAAATAACTTTAAAATAAATTGTATAATTTATTGTGGTAAATCTTGTGGATCAGGGTTTGAAATCCAATGTTGACCAAAATATGGAATTTTTTGATAAAATGTAGTTTGGAAAATTGGAACACCTTCAGTAAAGACAAAAATACCTAACATTGAACTAGCACCCCAGAAGGCTAAGTTTGGTGTATATGCTAATAAATTTTGTAAGTTTATTTTACCAAAATGTGGTAAGGCTTTGTAAATTGGTTTGTTTAAGTACTGGAAAGATTTGTTAGTCTTCATGTTTTAAGGCACTGCGTATTTGAGTGTATCCACTTACTCTGACCATTTTTATATAGGTTGTTGTATTGATCTATCGATAAAGAATTGATAAAGCACTAGTTTGTATACATACTAATTTCAATTTTCATAGTTTTCATGGAATTTGAAAATGAGTTTTTGCTATTGGCTAAAAAGGCTGCTTAGTCATCTGGAAATGAAAAGCCCATTCACGTGACTGATCATGTGATGAGTTCGCGATTTTGATCTTCGGGATTTTGAACTGCCCGTATTTTTTTAGTTTTGGTTCGGTGTTGTGCGTTGTGTTTATATGAATATTGAACGATTTGAATAGTGAATGAAACGTAGAGATAGGGGTAAAATGATTGTATGGTTTGATTAAGAGTCTTTATATCTCATTGATACGTTTTGGAAGCATTTGGAAGTTGATTCTATGAGTTATAAAGAGTCACAAGACTAGCCATTGAACGTCGTATCTATAAGTTTTTAAGGCGGAATGCGTTTAGATGCTTTTAAATAGAATCACTTACACGATCGATTCGATAGGCCCTGAAAGGGTTTAAGATGAAGTCTGCCTTGGATGGCAATCTTTAATAGCACTACTGGGAAACCTTTTTGGGCTAATGTTTATACATCCAGTCTGATATGTCTGATACACGTCGCGCCCATTTACAGCTTTTGATCAGACGACGTGTACAAGTGCTTTTGTAAGAATTCTTATTCAAAACATCCAAAATGTAGTTGAAATATCAGTATCCAACCAAATTCTAATCAATAATTCATCGAAGTATTACAAGACTGCTATACTATTGGGTAAGAGGTGTTTTATTTAACCATCTAGAAGTAGTGTTGAATGTGTTGATTGCTATAAAATTCGCGGCTTTCTTCAAGTTTAGCAGCCTGCGTGGATTTGAAAGTTGGTGGTACAGATGGTTCCTGGAATCATACATGGTACCGTGTAGGTGAACCTGAGATTGGCGGTGGAGACTGGGGTCTTTTTCCACCAAGCTCCACCGTCAACACCATGAGTTTTGTTCTTCTGATTGTTTGGGTTTAATGGAATCAGTAATTGAGAACAATACTACCTGATCTTGACTCTTGTATGGTAAATCAACTTGGATATTGAATAGTATCAATTGGATACTCTCGGATCATCAATTGAATAAGGTTTCCAGTCCCGCCAAGAATCCAGGATCTAGGAGTTCTCGAGTGCATGAACACGCATGACTTTTGGTACAGCTTATGCACGAATTAGACCCGAACTTTACTCAAGCTGCCTAGACCTTGATACGAAATTGGGACTTTTATAATGATGATGATTTTTTGTGAAATTTAATTTAGTGGAATACAATTGCAAACTCTTTACATACCAGCCTTGTTGATCAAGACACCATTTCACTGTGTTTACAAACGGAAAAAGTTGGTTAATATCAAACAGAAACACTTCACTTTAGAGATAGACAAGCTTGCTCTTTTTCATTGATTGTGTTTGTCCGTTTCATTCAATATAGCTCGGCGGTGTTTATAATAGGTGCTGTTGATAAAGTTGAATTAGAAATCCAAAAGGGACTCTAATCATTTGATAAACTGTCTAATCAGAGATCATAGTCATTGGAATCATAGCTGCTGCTCCCTAGTTATATCCACTCAATCATTTATCCTTGCATCATAAGTCATTTGAGAATTCAAATCAATTCATTGCTTTCAAGAACCAGAACTTTTTACTGATTCATTACATCAATAACAACCCTTTTTAATGGATCATCATTATTATACAATATATCAAATCATCAATTTTTAATTATAGAATAATCATCCAATAATGTCTAGATTGCTAAATTCCATTGCAAATAAACCAATAGTTCTATTGAACAATTTGATTAGATCACCAGGAAATGTTTTCCAAAGAATTTCAAATCCTAATAATCAAGGTGACAATTTAAATTATCATAAACAACAAAATGTTTTGTTTAAATCAAAATTATTGATTATATTTGGATTAATCTTTTTAGGTTCAAATTTATTATTATCAAGTTTAATTTTCAATATAAGTAATTTTAATGAATATGTTGAAATAACTAAAAATCTTGATTTATATTTAAATTTAAATAAGAAATTTTTCCAAAGTAAAGAATTTTTAAATCATTTTAAAATTCCCAAGAGTACATCAAGTCCATTTATTAATGAAAATTTAAGTCATTATGAATTTAATCAAAATTATTCAATTTCTGCATATATTTCTCATATTAATGATGTTTATGCAAATCAAGATAAACCTGAAGAATATTTGAAAAACAACAAGATTGAATTTCATTGGGGTGATTGGGTTGATTTATCTCCTGCAACTCCATATGTTAAAACCCAGAGTGATTTTTTACAAAAAATGAATAATAATGAAGGTGAATTATATCAATTTATTCGTAAGATGTGTTATGATAAATTATATGATGTTAGAGATCCATGGATAGATGAAGAAACTCATAATCAAAAATTATTTGTTACTGAACATTTACAAGATATTGGAATTTGTTCTGCAATTTATAAATATTATTATGCAACAATTCCCGAGAGAGTTGTATTGGAGACTGATTTCAAATATTTTGAAATGCCAGTTAATCAAGTACGTAAGAAGGAACCATTTGGAATTGATGGATTATCCAAGATTTATCATAATTCTGAACAACATGGCGGTGAATTCCAACCAAATGATCGTGATAGATTAGTTGATCAATTAAGAAAAACATATTTAGGTAAAGGTTATGAAGTTGAAGATTTAAATTTAAAACCTGAATTAAATCAACCACAAGAAGATTTTAAAAAACCTAATGTTCCAGAATTATTGAAAAAATATCAAGAAATTGAAAATCCAAATCGTGAAGAGGAGAAATATTTAAATTTTTTAAAATATTCAATTGATAATGTTTCCAAGGCTAATAAATTTTATTTTATTTTCCCATTTATTGGTATTGATACCAAAGCTGAATTACATCATTATAATTTCCCCTGGATTAAACATATTATTTCACATGAGGAAAGAATTCAAGTGATTCATCATTTAATTAGATCATGGTTCAAATATGCAGAACATGCACATATAGTTTCATGGTTTAATTATGGTAATTTAATTGGATGGTATTTTAATGCCCAAAATTTACCATGGGATAATGATGTTGATGTTCAAGTTTCTATTCAAGATCAAGATAAAATTGGACGTTATCATAATAATACATTAGTTATTGAGAATCCCAAGCTAGGTGATCATTTATTTTGGATTCAAACAAATCCATTTTATATGCAACAAAATGATGCACAATTTATTGATTCAAGATATATTGATGTTAAAACAGGTATTTATATTGATATTTCTGCACTTTGGGAATCTGAAAGGAAACCACCAAATGATATTAAACCTAAATCCGGTGAAATTGCATTCCATTGTAAACATTATAATTGGTTTGTTTTCAGTGATATTTTCCCATTAAGAAGAACTATTTATGAAGGTGCACAAGCGTATATGCCAAATAATATTGAAGGAATATTGAAGAAATATTATGGAGATAAAGCCATTAAGAATTGGAATATATTTGATCATAATTGGCAACCAGATATTGGATTATGGGTTCCTAATCAAATTTGTGAAAATAAAAAAGTTCCACCAACAGATGAAAGATTTGACTCCAAAGGTGAATTAACATTAAAAGGTGCATGTAATAATATTGATTTATTACATGAATGGAGGAATTCTAAACCTACATATGAATTACATTTAAAAGAACATGAAGCTATAAAAAAGAATGAAGATTCTTCACAATATAGTGAACATGATTTAGATGTATTTAGAGTTTTCAATCATGCTGATTATAGATGATGTGTATATATTTATGTACAAACTATATCTAGTACAGTTGTATCAAATAAAAATTCAAAAGCGATAGATTTACTAATCTTGGATAAATCATCATTCCAAACAATATCCAAATAATTTAAAATTTTCAAAGCAAGACTTGAATTTATCTTTTCAGCCATTCTTTGGAAAGTCCCCACTAGGTAAGATCTTTGTTCCAAGGTTATTGAAGCACAACCACAAATGAAAAGACACCAAATTGATACAATTGCACCAGGATCTCGTTGTAATGTTATTGATTCACAAAATTTAAATTCATAAATCATTTGATCCACTAGGGATTGATAATTATCCACTGATGAAGACCAATCAATGATTTTGTTTAATAGTATAAAACATGCTTGAATATGCATTTTGGCAAAACTTATATTAACTAATTTCCCCTTGTGTGTGGTTTGATGGGATTGTAAATTGGTTAATTCATCATTACATTGTGCTAATAATGAATGAGCCATTTCAATATCACCTGGAGGGATCGGATGTGTTAATAAACGACAAATCCATGCTGTCTTGGTACTCAATTCTATGGCCCTGAGGCTCACACCAAGCATTGGAGTGTTATCCCATATATCACCTTGTGGAGCGATTTTGAGCTGGATGATTGGTGTTAGTTGGTCAAAACACTCAAATGGTGATGGGATAAGACCTTGGGACAGTTTATCATGATGACATAGCATTAACGTTAGGGGATAGTTGAATATGAAATATTCACAAAGGATTTTATCTAATTTACCCATTGTTGTTTTAGACCTACGTTTTAATATTTCATATGATGCATTTAAATGAGATGCAGATTTTGTAGCGTTTAATCCAATGTTCTTGTCACGAAGACATAGTGTTTGTAATAATTGAACACTTATAAACAAATGATCTTCACAACCTGTTGGTGATTTTTGTAATTCCTTGATGAGCATATTCACACTTGAGACGTATTTCTGGTGGGCAATTGGTTGGAATTCATCCTTGTGGAAAGACAGTAGTGAGGCACCACAGGCCAAGGCTATTTCGAGCAGGGTCTTGTTGGTGAGAAACGGGATAAACAGCTGTTGAGGCTGGGATGAGTCGTTTGTTGTGTGTGCAGAGGTTATTGAGGGTATGAACTTGGTGATGAACTCGTTGTAGCAGAGCTGGTCCTGGCTGGAGAGGGCTGTTTGCACATCGACTTGTAACTGGTTATTCTCGTGTTGGATGTGCCTGAACTGGTCCACCAGGTGAACACGAGGCCATTCACAAACAGCATTCAGTCTAGTACAGGCTCTGCAAGTTGGTTTTGTCTCGTCACACTTCTTTCTTCTGCTTTTGCAGCAGAGGCAGCCCCTGGTGGACTTGGTGAAGCTGCGACGGGGCCTGCGCTGGGTGGTGAGCCCGGAGTGGAGGTCGAGGATGTGCTGGTACTGGTGGTAGGACATTGGTGGTGTTGATGTTGGAGTTTAGTGTGGGATCTCGAGGATTATGGTTTATATAGCGGTTTCCCGATTAGGACAGCGCTGATAAGATAAGAGAGAGGTATATAAAGGTATAGATGTAGATGGAGTATTCAGAGTTGATGTTGATACTAGAAGGCTAAAGATGTCCACACAGACAGCACAGACAAAGCTCAAGCTGAGCACACTCAGGATCCAGCCTAATAGACTGGTCAACACCATCCACGAGACTGCACAGTTTGGAGCCAAATTCCCATGGGGAACCTTGGAGACAGAAACTGGTGTGTGTAGACTGGCATTGAGTGACGAGGACAGGAAAGTCAAGGACTGGTTTATCAAGGAGACCACTAGTTTAGGATGCGATGTTAAAATTGACAACATGGGTAATATATTCGCAGTGTATGCTGGTTCACAGGATGCTAAACCCACTGGGATAGGCTCACACTTGGACACACAGCCAACTGGAGGTCGATATGACGGTATTTATGGTGTCTTGTGTGGTATTGAACTGTTGAGAACGTTGAAAGAGAACCATGTTGTTCCTAGGTTCCCCATAGCAGTGGTGAACTGGATGAATGAAGAAGGTGCTAGGTTCCCGATGAGTGTGATGGGGAGTTCTGTTTGGGCTGGATTGGCTAAAAGAGATGAGATATACAAAGTACAGAGTGTAACAGATGCTGTTCCTGTCACGGTGGAGAACGAGCTGGATAGAATTGGGTATAAAGGTGCATTGGAGAGTAGTTACGATACGATCCCATTAGCTGCACATTTTGAGATCCATATCGAACAGGGCCCAATCTTGGAAAATGAAGGTAAGAAGATTGGTGTTGTCACTGGTGTTCAATCTTATTCATGGTGGAAAGTCCATGTCCAGGGGAAAGCTCAACACACTGGTACCACACCAATGCACTTGCGTAATGATGCCCTGTTGGCAGCTTCCAAAATGATTGTTGATGCTAATGACATTTCAGCAAAATACGAAGGATTAGCAAGTGTGGGTGTTTTAGAATCAGGACCTGGTGTTTTCAATGTTATTCCTAATCAAGTTACATTCTCCCTAGATCTAAGACACGTTAAAGATGATGAGCTTGACAAGATGAATTTAGAATTCCAAGACAGGTTTAAGCAAATTGCCAGTTCAGGTCTCCTAAATGTCCAATTTGAACATATTCACACTCAGAGAGCTACTGTTTTCAACAAGACATGTATAGAATGTGTCGAAAATAGCGCTAGAGAATTATACGGTGAAGATCAAATTCGTAAAATTGTTAGTGGTGCAGGTCATGATTCTTGTTGTACAGCTACAAAATGTCCAACTTCAATGATTTTCATTCCTAGTAAAGATGGTGTTTCTCATAATCCTGAAGAGTATAGTACTCCAAATCAAATTGATGAAGGGTTTAAATGTTTATTAAGTGCAGTGTTGAAATATGATCAATTGAGAACTGAATAGACTCATTTAAATATAGGATTTATCTCTGGTATTTCACACATTGTACTTTTACCTCTTTTAATAAATTCACCTTTTTTACCACCCATGACTTTCCCATCCTCGAAAACAATATCACCACGTAATAAAGTATACTTGGGCCAATTTTTAATATCCAACCCTTCAAAAGCTGTATAATCAAACCTATGACCTAAATTTTCATTCTTCAATTTAAAATCAATCTCACCTTCCGGATACCATATAACTAAATCTGCATCATATCCAATGGAAATATTACCCTTAACACCATCCATACCATAAAGTTTAGCAACATTTGTGCTTGTCAATTGTACAAATTTTTGTGGTGAAATTTTCCCGCTGGTGACACCATAACTCCATAATAATGGTAATCTAACTTCAACACCTGAAAGACCATTAGGAATTTTTTTATAATCCATTAAACCTTTTTTTTTACCCTCAGGGTCATTATAATTTGCTGGAGCATGATCTGAGGAAAAAATTGTTATTGTACCATTAATAATTGATTCCCAAACTTTCTCTAATTCTGCTTCTCCATCACGTAATGGTGGTGAACATATATATTTGGCACCTTCAAATGGATCTTTATGATTACAACTTTTCATTAATGAATTTGTTAATAATAAATATTGAGGACATGTTTCTGCAAAAATAGGAATCAATTTATCTTGGGAATTTTTAACATGATTTAAAGCTATTGGTGATGACATGTGTACAATTAATATAGGACATTGAATTATTGTGGATAATTGAATAACTCTATAACTTGCCTCATCTTCAGCCTGGATTGGTCGTGATACAGAATGATAATATGGTGATAATAAATTTTTTGATTGTAAATGCTCATTTAAAAATTTAATTATATCTGAATTCTCTGCATGAATCATTTGTGTTATTCCTAATTTCCTTGTTTCTAATAATATAGTTAAGATTTGATAATCATCAAGTTTTAATGTTTCATATGTTGTATATATCTTACATGATGTTATCCCCATTGAAACTAATTTTGGAAGTTTAGAAATTAATGAAATCGAAGGATCTCTAACAATCAAATGGAATGCATAATCAGTATAACAATTTCCTTGAGCTTTATTCATATACTCCTGTGTATCCTCCACTATAGAACTTTCATCACTTTGATCATTTTGTAACGAGAATGATATAACACACGTTGTACCACCTCTTACGGCAATCTTGGTTGCATGTTCAAAAGTATCCGAATATACAGAATTAGGTTCTTCTAAATGTACATGAGGATCTATACCACCAGGTGTAACAAAAGCACCATGACAATCAATTTCATTGGTCCCATGTATTGGAAAATTTGTTATACTGGTTATTTTACCTTTAGTGATACCAATGTATGTAGATGTTGGTAAGATCTCTTGACTTGTAACAATCAATCCATTGTAAATGACCGTATCAAAATTCATCTTACCATCAAACTCATAATTAATCGTGCCATAAACTCATTGTTGAATCCATCAATTAAATATCATGGCGTTTTTCTTATCTTGGACTTATCATATTGGTTTTGAATTCCGACCAAATGGCAGCCTACACCCTCGGATCTTTTCCGCCGTTGTTTTAATCAAAAGATCAACTATAGATTCAATTTAGACGAATATGGATCGAATCAAGAACTTGTAAGCACGCGAAAACCAGGGAAGGGATTACAGAGACGGCGTTTGTAAGCGGAAAAAATGGTATCAGGATCATAATATGCTGGGTTTACAGTGCCCCAGAGGTCTCCAAGCTGAAGTGTGCCTGTACGATTTCTATATCAAGCCGTCACTCTTATCATGATTGTTATCTTGGGAATTATTATTACAGTTATGTATATATAAAAGGTGTTGAAGTTCCTTGAATAATAAAAGAACAACTATTCTGATCATCATTAACAATGTCAACAGAGAAACCTTATAAAGATGAAAAACATACATATGAACTTGATGATCTTGGTACTGATCCAATAGATCAAGAAGTTGGTACATCATCTTCTTATGAACAATATCAAATACAAAATAAAAATGCATATCAAAGGTTTATATACAAAATTTCTTTACAAAAAGATGAAAATTTAACAACAAGTGAAATGTTTTTGGTTAATAGAGATTTAGAACCTGTTTATGATTCAAATGATCGTCCATGGAGATGGTGGAATTATGTGTTTTTTTGGGTTGCAGATGCATTTAATGTTAATACATGGCAAATTGCAGCAACAGGTGTTCAAGCTGGATTAAATTGGTGGGAAACTTGGATCTCTGTATGGATTGGTTATGCACTTGTTGGATGTTTCCTTTTCATTTCTCAAAGAGTTGGTTCTCATTATCATATTTCATTTCCTGTTAGTTGTAGAACTTCATTTGGTGTTTTCGGTTCAATTTGGCCAATAATAAATAGAGTTGTTATGGCTATAATTTGGTATTCAGTACAAAGTTGGTTAGGAGCAGAATCAATTGCACTTTGTTTAAAGGCAATTTTCGGTGCAAATTTAAATGAACGTATTCCAAATCATATTGCTTCATCAGGTACTTCATCATTTATGTTTTTATCATATTTTTTATTTTGTCTTTTCCAATTACCTTTTGTTTATTGCAGACCACAATCACTTCGTCATCTTTTCACCGTGAAAGCATATACTTGTGGTACTGCAGGTGTTGCCTTTTTAATATGGACAATTGTTCGTGCAGGTGGTATTGGTCCAGTGGTTCATCAAAAGACTTTATTATCAGGTTCAGATCATGCATGGGCATGGGTAAATTCAATGATGAATTGTTTAGCAAATTTTGCAACATTAATTGTTAATGCACCAGATTTTTCAAGATTAGCTAAAAAACCAAAAGATTCATCAATTTCACAATTTATTGCTATACCGGTATGTTTTGCAGTTACTTCATTAATTGGTATTTTAGCTTCAAGTGCATCTACATCAATGTATGGTGAAACTTTATGGTCTCCTTTAGATCTTTTAGAAAAATATGTCGAAGCTGGTACTTCAGGTGATCGTGCTGGTGTTTTTTTTATTGCAGCAGCTTTTGCCCTTGCACAAGTTGGTACAAATATTTCAGCAAATTCTATATCTGCAGGTACAGATGGTTCAGCATTATTACCAAAATTTGTTAATATTCGTCGTGGTGGATTTATTTGTGCAGCTATTGCTTTTGCAATTTGTCCATGGCAATTTTTTTCAAGTTCTTCAAAATTTACAACTTATTTAAGTGCATATGCTGTGTTTTTATCTTCAATTGCCGGTGTTGTTGGTGCAGATTATTGTGTTGTTAGACGTGGTTATATTAATGTATTCCATTTATATTCTAATGGTTCAAAATATAATTATTCTTACAATAAATTAGGTATCAATTGGAGAGCATATGTTGCTTATATCTGTGGTATTTTAGTTAATGTTACCGGATTCGCAGGGGCAGTGGGGAATAAAGTGCCAATTGGTGCTACATATGTTTATAATTTAGCATTTTTAACTGGTTATATAAGTGCATTTTGTGTTTATTTATTATTGGTTTTCATATCACCAGTTAAAGGTATGCCAGTGAATAATTTCCTAAGGGAAAAAGGTTGGTATGAAGATGTTGCTGATTTTGAATGTGATGATTTTATGAGTGAGATCAATAATGATCATCCAAATGATTACGTTAGACAGGGGAATTTCTTCTAGTGATGTTTATTATAGTTTTTAGATTTTATTATAGTTGATCAGTCGTTTAAATTAGTTGTACGCATAGATATGTCAATATCTGTTTGCGATATTAGCCAATCATCTACAAGCTCATAATCAATTCCAATAATTGACAATTGGTCTCTGATACGCAAGTTATAACGAGCATCAACCAGCAAGTAACAAGTACCTCAACTAGTATTGATACAATATACAATACTAATCTCCAAAACTTCACCAAGCATCTTAAACGGCTCATCTCATCTCGATGAACCCTGATAACAAAAACTTTTCATCGCGAATCCTAGTTAAGGCTGATAATAGATACCATAACCGTTGAGATGATGATCAGAAGGAGAATACCATAGAAAGAGGTGTAGTATGTAATCAAGCAAGCCAATATCCTTGTTCAGCAGCTCTCAATTATATATATATCCATGTAAACTGTTCAACTAACCACAGTCTCTATCTCTATCTCCTGACTAAGCAGATGCCGTTCGAGTTTCTTTTCTGAGATTTAGCATAGACGCAAAAAAAATTTTATATAGAAAATGGAAAAGTAATGTCTCTTACTATTCTCTTTTAAAGCTCTCCCTGTTGTGGTTATTGTGTTAGCAACAGCCAACAGAGGCACTCACTAATCAATTATCCTTGTTTCTACCTATCTGAGTTTCTTATCTTTGCAACAGAAATTCTTATCAGCCTTATTCTATTATAAAAGAGGTATTCCCGTCGGACTAAAAAAGAATTGCCTATTGTCACAATCTAAAGGGGATTATATTGGAAAATGTCTGACGAAAAGAAGAACCAAATAGATATCAATGATGATTATGTGGATACCACTGGTGATGCTGCCTTAGGTACAGCTTCATCTATAAGTGAAAATGAAAAAATTTCATCAACTAGTAACAAATCACTATGGTCCAGAATCCATGATAAGCTATTATTACAACATAATGATGAGCTGACAATTAGTGAGATGTTTATGGTTAACAAGGATCTACAACCTGTGTTCAACAAGGAAGATCGTCCATGGAGATGGTATAGTTATGTGTTTTTTTGGATTGGTGGTGCTTTTAATTTAAATACTTTCCAAATTGCAGGTACTACAGTCGCATTAGGTTTATCATGGTATGAAACTTGGATTGCCATTTGGATTGGTTATATCCTTGTAAGTTGTACCCTACATGTTTCTCAAAGAGCTGGTGCTTTCTATCACATTTCATTTCCTGTTAGTTGTAGAGCTGCTTTTGGTACTTTTGGTTCAATATGGCCTATTATTAATAGAGTCGTTATGGCTATTGTTTGGTGTTCTACAATCACTTGGTTAGGTGGTCAATGTGTTCAATTAGTGTTGAAATCTATCTTTGGTGGTGATTTAGCTGATAGAATACCAAATGGAATTCCAAGTTCAGGTACAACTACTTTTGAATTTATAAGTTTCTTCATCTTTTGGGTTATTCAATTACCATTCATCTATTGTTCACCACAAACTATTCGTCATTTATTCACTGCAAAGACTATTTTGTGTCCAGCTGCAGGTATTGCATTTTTGGTTTGGACAATTGTTAAAGCTGGTGGTATTGGACCTGTTGTTGATCAAAAATCAACATTTACTTCATCTTCAGCTCATGCTTGGGCATGGGTTACAACCATAATGAATTGTTTTAACAATTTCTCTACATTGATTGTTAATGCTTCAGATTTCTCTCGTGTGGCACATACTCCAAAATCTTCAGGTTGGTCACAATTTGTTGGTATCCCATTTGCCCTTTCATTAACTTCATTAATTGGTATTTTGGCTGCCTCGGCTTCTATACCGTTATACGGTGAAACTTATTGGTCACCAGCAGAATTAATGAATCGTTATGTTGAAGAAAACACTGCAGGTGATCGTGCTGGTGTTTTCTTTATTGCTGCTTCGTTTGGATTAGCTCAAATTGGTACAAACGTTGCATCAAATACAATCTCTGCTGGTTGTGATATGAGTGCTTTATTACCTCGTTATATCAACATTCGTCGTGGTTCTTTCCTTTGTGTCATTATTGTGCTATGTATCTGTCCATGGCATTTTTTTTCAAGTTCAACAAATTTCACCACTTATTTAAGTGCTTATGCTGTTTTCCTTTCATCTATTGCTGGTGTTGTCTCTGCTGATTATACAATTGTTAGAAGAGGTTATTTAAATGTATTCCAATTATACACTAATGATACCACTTATAACTATACTTACAACAAATTTGGTGTCAATTGGAGAGCTTTTGCAGCTTATATCTGTGGTGTCTTACCAAACATTGTGGGATTTGCAGGTGCTGTTGGTAGAGAAGTACCAATTGGTGCTACTTATATTTACAATGTTTCTTATTTTGCAGGTTATATTGTGGCATTTGTCAGTTATTGTGTCTTTGTATACATTTCACCAATTAAAGGTATGCCAGAGAAACAATTCTTAACCAAAGGAGGTTGGTATGAAGAATATTTAAATGTTCAAGTTGATGATTTTGCCATTGAAATCAATGAACCACATCCAAATGAATACTATAAAGAAGGTAAAAAATTCCCATGATTTACACTTTACCTCATTAATTCTTGCATATATTGTTTTATTCTTTTTCACGTCATCAATTTATCAGTTATGTTGCTAATGTTTAATTTCTAATGCATCGTTGACAATATACATTAAACCAACTAAGTATCTATCAAACTACGATCGCCTATCTAAACCTTCAAACATTCGTTTGACGTTCCGTTCAGTGTGTCATACGTTAAGTTGACTACGTTTAGTTCGATTCAGGATGCGTGCTTCCGGTTTTCAGTTTGGGTTGATTTCGTTTGGTTTTACTTTGGATTATGGGATTTGAACAGTTGGATTTATCGCTCTTTATAAGGTTATAGAGAGTGGTGAAATCCAGAAGAAAACATTGATTGGAGATTATATCATGGAGATAACAATGAATGGAACTATTCTTCCATATCTATCAAAGTTTTATCAGTTTTATCTGAAAGTCTAGTGATATGGCTGTTCATAGCTAAGGGTCCACCTGGTAGGGCCACACAATGTATAATAAGTTGATAAAGCCGTAATAAATTGCCTGGAAAGCAGTAATTATGATTTGATAGATAACCCTCAGACTCTTAATTCTCAGCTCATGCTAATCTCGTAATCTAATGGAACAACTCTGTTCTTTTCTGGTTTAATTTGGCTGTCTCCAAACGCACCAAAACGCATGAAAATTAAATAGAGTCTCGTGCAATAAATTACTTCAATTAAACAATGCACAGGAAAATTTTCCATAATATATATAAACCCACTGAGAATCCTGTTATTAGTATCATGACACAATGATTAGTGTGTGGTATCCAAGGACCTACCAATCCTTTGATCAAACACCTCAAGATGGAAAAAATTGATGATGTTTCTCTTGATGCTAAATCTACCAATTCATTGAACGATTCTGTAAAAACTGGTTCCATAATCTCCAGATTTTTGGAAACAGTATCGTTGCAAAAGGGTTCTCAATTATCACTTTCAGAGAATTTCTTACTGAATGAGGATTTACAACCTGTTTTTAACCAAGAACAACGTCCATGGCACTGGTACAATTTTGTATTTCTTTGGATATCTGAATCTTTCAACATTAATACATGGCAAATAGCTTCAACTGGTGTTCTTGCAGGGTTATCATGGTGGGAAACTTGGTTATCAGTATGGTTAGGTTATTCTATCCTAGGTGTCTTTATCTATTTATCTCAAAGAGTTGGTGCTCATTATCATATACCTTTCCCTGTTAGTGTTAGGGCTAGTTTTGGTACGTTTGGTTCTATTTGGCCCATTTTAAATAGAACAGTCATGGGGATAGTTTGGTATTCGGTACAAAGTTGGTTAGGTGGTCAATCAGTTGCATTGGTATTGAAAGCCATTTTTTCTGCTAATGTTGAGAATAAAGTTACTAATAAGATTGCTAGCTCAGGTACATCATCATTTATGTTTTTGTCATATTTCCTATTTTGCCTCATTTCATTACCATTCATCTATTGCAAACCACAAAGTATCAGACATCTCTTCACTGTGAAGGCTTGGGTTTGTGCCATTGCAGGTGTTGCCTTTTTAGTATGGACAATTGTTCGTGCTGGTGGTATAGGTCCAGTTATTCATCAAGAAACAACACTTGAAGGATCAAATCACGCATGGGCTTTTATAATCTCTACAATGAATTGTGTGGCAAATTTTGCTACAATGGTTATAAATTCTCCAGATTTTTCAAGATTAGCGTACTCTACCAGATCATCATCTTATTCACAATTATTTTCTGTACCATTGGGATTTTCAATAACTGCATTAATTGGTATTTTGGCATCTAGCGCATCAGGTCAAATGTACGGAGAGACATATTGGTCACCATTGGACTTATTAAACAAATATGTTGAGGCTGGTACATCAGGTGATCGTGCTGGTGTTTTCTTTATAGCTTCAGCATTTGTACTAGCACAAATTGGTACAAATATATCTGCAAATTCAATATCTGTGGGGACAGATGGTTCTGCATTATTACCAAAATTTGTTAATATTCGTCGTGGTGGATTTATATGTGCAGCTATTGGGTTTGCAATTTGTCCATGGAATTTTTTCACAAGTGCTTCAAATTTTACCACTTATTTAAGTGCATATGCTGTTTTTTTATCATCTGTTGCTGGTGTTGTTGCCGCAGATTATTTCATCGTGAGAAGAGGTTATATAAATGTCTTCCACTTGTACTCAAATAATCAAAATTATCATTATTCATACAACAGATTAGGTATTAATTGGAGAGCATACCTCGCGTATATTTGTGGTATCTTGCCTAATGTTGTTGGATTCGCAGGTGCAGTGGGGAAACCAGTGCCAATAGGTGCAACTTATATCTACAATGTTTCATTCTTTAGTGGTTACATTAGTGCATTTGTTGTTTATTGTATTTTGTGTTGGATAAGTCCAGTTAAAGGTGTTCCTACTAAATTTACAGAAAGGGGATGGTATGAACAGACTTTGAATTACAAAGTTGATGATTTCACCAAGGAAATGGGGAAACCTGATGATTTTGTTAGGGTTGAATAATCATGGGGATATTCTTGTATATAGATTCAAGTAAATTTACATAGATCTTAAAATCGTACATCTCAGCTAGTTTAGTTCAAGTATGCATTTTCATTTCATTAATTGTTTTAAATAAACGGCGTTTGGGTTTACAAACTTTTTGTACATCATAAATTTCATTACTATTTAATGAGCGAAATTTATTCGCATCAAGCGAACATTATAAAATATCGAAATTGAAGACTCACAATTTGGCATTATCAGATACCAAATTCAAAGCAGCATTGTTGATCACGATAACATCTCTTTCAACGGACAAAGTTTGGAAAATAATCTTATTACCATTCTTCCAGGCTTTAACTTTCAATGTTTCACCTGGATAAAATACATTAGTGAAACGTACTTTAATTTCATTGAAAGCACCAAACTTATCATATAATTGTTTAGCACTAATACCGAATGTAGCTAATCCATGTAAGATTGGATTTGGGAAATTTGCCTTTGAAGATAATTTTGGATCAATGTGTAATGGATTCAAATCACCAGATAATCTATAAACAGCAGCTTGATCTGGAGATGTCTTCACTGTAGCTTCAAAATCTGGTTTTGAATCAGGAATTTTATTTGAAGCAGTGGCAAAAGTCGTTCTTTTAACAAATGCTTGATCCTTTTTGGCTTGTGCCTTTCTAATAAAACTTGTCATTTCATTATAAAATAACAATTCACCAGAATCGACATCATATGTCTTGAATCCACCAACAAATACAGCAGCTTTACCACCTTTGTTTTGTACAGCAATTGGGAAAGCCTCAGTACGTAAATTACCTGAAGTTGGAACAGGTAACTTGTTGATCTTTAAATATTGTTCACCATGTAATAAATATGCATAGTTGAAATTATCCAATAAATCAGTATAACTGATACCACCATCATTCTTTGTCATTGGTGGGATAACACCATAAGTTGGCAAGACTTGGAAATCTTTTGATAATTCATAAGTATACTTTAACTCTTTAGCGGTAGCACCAAGACCCAAATTATACAAGATGGAATCACGTTCCGTGTATTTGAACAAGTTATCTTCTTTATCATCAGCCTCGGTGTCATCATCATCATCATCATCATCTTCATCATCATCATCTTCATCAGCATTACCACCCATTCTTTCAAAGATACCTAGATATGAATCATCAGCTGTCTTACAAATCTGGAACTCTGAAAAGTCAACAATTTCATCCCAATGATCTCTAATGAATTCAGCTTTTGTTGATTTTTCTTTAGAAACAGCACCTTTAGCTCTTTGTAATCTGGTGTTACCAACCCATCCACCACCAACTTCAAACAATTCACCCGTTACTTTAACTTTATCAGAAGCTAATAAGACGAAAAATGGAGAAACTTGAGATGGATCGAAAAGGTTAAACATTTCTTTACTGAAACTGGTTGCAGTCATTGCAGTTTCAGCATGTGGGGCAACAGCATTGACTCTAATACCTTCTCTACTACCTTCAATAGCCAAAGTTCTAGAGAACCCAATCATGGCAGCTTTCGCAGCAGCGTAATTTGCTTGACCAAAATTACCATAGATACCAGAAGTTGAAGTTGTGTTTATTATAACACCTGATTTTTGCTTCATAAAGATTGGCCAAACAAGTTTTGCCATTCTCATGGAGGCAATGACATGAACATTTTGCACTGCAAACCATTCATCATCAGTCATTTTACCGAATGAACGATCTCTCAAAATACCAGCATTGTTAACCAAGATATCAACACGACCAAAAGTATCTAATGCAGTCTTAACAATGGATTCGCCTTCAGTGACAACATTTGCCTTGTTCCCCACAGCTTCACCACCTGCTTTTTTAATTTCATTAACAACAGAATCTGGATCTTTGAAATCATTTACAACAACTTTGGCACCAGCTTTAGCAAATGCAAGGGCATGCGCACGACCTAAACCCGCGCCTGATCCTGTAATGATAACAACCTTGTTTTTCAAAGAAACCTTCTCTTTAGATTGTTTGTTTGGTGGTAATGATTTCCCCTTTTCGACTAAATCGACGTAATCAGTGATATGATTTGGATATTCAACTTTATGGAAAGGTTTGTCTTCAAATTTGAAGATATCATCCCATTTAGCCAATATGGCTTCTGGTGTATATGAATCATCCACTTTGAACAATTCCCCAGAAGATCTTTGCCAACGAACTTGACCGTAAAACCCAGCAGCCAATTCAAATAATTGATTTGTAGTCTTTGAAGAATCATGTGTCAAGTAAACAACCAATGGAACCACATGTTCTGGACCCAAATTTTCCAACATTGATTTTGGTAAGACATGTTCAGTCATTCTTGATCTTGCCAAAGGAGCAATAGTGTTAGCATTAATGTTATATTTGAAACCTTCTTTAGCCAATGTTTCAGCAAATCCGAAAAGGGCAGCCTTAGCAGAAGAATAACCAGCTTGACCAAAATTACCATAAAGACCCGCTGGGGAAGCAGTGTTGACAATTCTACCATATTTTTGCTCTCTGAAATAAGGCCAAGCGGCTCTAGTCAATTTATAGGCACCGTTCAAATGGACATCGTATACCAATTTGAAATCTTTTTCATCCATCTTTTTGAATGAAGAATCCCTCAAGATACCTGCATTGTTGATAATGACATGGACTGTACCAAAGTTCTCCACCGCGGTCTTGATAATCTTGTCACCAAACTCAACAGAGTCATAGTTGGCCACAGCGATACCACCAGCCTTCTTGATTTCATCAACAACCACATCGGCCGCCTTGTTGGCCACCCCGTCACCTTCTAGGGATCCACCCAAATCGTTAACCACCACCTTGGCACCTCTGGAGGCGTACTCGACAGCATACTGTCTTCCTAGCCCACCACCGGCACCTGTGATGACAACTACCTTGTCATCGAATCTCAATTGCGACATTTTGAACTGTGTGTGCTTGTGTTTTGTTGTCTTTTAGCTGCAAAAGCTGTCAAAATTGTTGATCCGCTCTTAAAAACAAAATCGATGGACCCGTTGCGATTTAAATACTGCTTTCGCGTGCCTAGACTAGCAGTTGCAATTTTGCGGGGTCGATCACTTTAGAAGCAACACAGCGTGAACCGGCTGGGCTCAGTGGGATCCAGCCTAGAGAGACCCTCTAGGCAGAGGTAACAGGCTCAGCTACCTAAAGCTCTAGCGGGCTCGCTGGGCTCGCTGGTGTCTTGATTTGGCCGAGGTTGAGGGAGATTCCTGAACGGTTCTCCAGTTCTCGCGAAGAAATCTTTAGCCGAGTATATTTTAATGACATGAATTTATCATGATGAGATGATCTGTGAATTCTGGGGTAAATGGAGCTCTATGAAGCCAAGTTCCGGTTCTTCCCTTATTATTGCACTTCTAGATATTATGCTACACTCTTAATGTAAACTAACGACATCTATTCTCCATACAGATACTTGAGCGTCTCTTTTTCATCCATAGCTGAGTATCCTAAATCATCTCTCTTCACTTCAGTAATACCAGCATTTAATTTCTCCATATTATTCACTTCAAAGTATTTATTAACACAACTCCAACGATGCCATGTGAAATCCTTATATGGTCTACAATCACAATTGAGCTCTTTTCTTATGGATTCATCTCTTGGACAGTCCTGATTAGGTTTATGATAATATCCTGTATACGGCACAAAATGAATTTGATCTGGTTGTAACAATAAAGAAGCAGCTATTGTATGAATTGGTGCATCACCCCAACGTTCATAATAAAACCCACCTTTCTTATCTAAAAATTGGAAAAACTCTTCATATGCTTTACTTCTGAAAAATTTCAAATCTCCAATCTCAAAATTTGACCAAAAATGACACTTGTTGTATGTTTTCCCATTATCATCACTAAGGAAATTCATATTATTAGGTTCACTAATCAATGATTTTTTCTTATTCATAAACTCCTTTACAGAATCCCATAAAGTTTCAATAGTTCTTCCATCTTCACCAAGACCCATATTAAACCCATAAACTTTCTTCTCTTGCTTCATTTTTTTGAAAACATCATAGTTAATATCACATTGAAATTTAACATCAGGTTCAACTCTCCAATAATAATCAACATCTTGTAATTCTTTCAACTTGTAGAAAAACCCCGAATTGAAACGACACATATGTCTATAAGATGTAGATCCACCATACATAATATTATCACGAATCATTTGCACTCTAGCATCTTCAGCTTTCTTTGTATCTATAAAATCAGGCATTGACCAATACTCTTCAGGTATGGTAATAAATTTCGTCTTACCAGAGACTTCTTCTGATATTCTTTGTTTGAATTCATCGGTAAAAGGTTCATTATTTGCAAAATACCAAGGATAATGATATTTATTATTGAATCTGCTTTCAAGATATTTAATTGAATCAAGCATACCTTCTAAATCTGAATTTCTAGCAAGTGAAAATAAAACTGCATTTTCCCGTTCTTGATCTTGTTCGTCTGGGAACACGGTAGAATTAGATTCTGGATCAGCTTCTATAATCTGTTCTTTATTATCATTCACTTCAGATGACTCTTCTTTTTCTGGTATTATATGTTCCACTATTGAATCTTTCCACGTTATTAATTCTTCTCGACTCAGTGTATATGATGTTGATGTAATAACAATGATCGCTGCGATTGTTAAACCAAGCAACGCGCTCAGCACCACTGTATTCTTCCTCTGCATGGTTTTGAAGATCCTAATGTTTGTTCATCAATTCACAGTGTCTAATAGTTTGCTAAGAAGTAAACATTATGTCTCATCTCGACAGATAACGTTTGTTTAAATTGTATTCGCGCCCACGTAAGGTACAATTATCTGTCTAAAATGAGATAATATAGCTACAACTTGTACAAGTTACTACTTCATTTTTATCAAACAGGCCAAAACACGGCTTTAAACATAACATTAAATGAACCACAATATATAAGCTGATAGTTGACAGAGGTATAAAACTGAACAACCTAGAGCATAAAAATTAATTTAACATTACATTATAAAAAAAACCACCATTTCAAGCCCACAAAATAAAGGTCTTAGTTTTTCAATCACAGTTTTAACTTAAACTAAATTTAAGCAGCAACGGTGACTTCGACATCAACACCTGGTTCGATGGTGATTTGAGTGATCTTTTTAACAACAGCAGCTGGAGCTTGTAAATCGATGACACGCTTGTGAATTCTTAATTCATAAGTATCCCAGGTCTTTGAACCTTCACCATTTGGAGTTTTTCTGGTGGTGACTTTTAAAACTTTAGTTGGGATTCTAACTGGACCTTTTTTAACTAATTTGAAAGTTTCAGCATTTCTGATAATGTTAGCAGAAACTTTTTCTAATTGTTTAACTTTAGAAGAAACTAAAGTGATTCTAATTTTGTGAACTTGAGCTTGTTGTTCGGTAGCTTTGTTGTCTTTTTGAATATCAGCCATTTTGATTATACCTTTTGACTTCTTTAAGTTGGGTTAGTCCTTTCAATCAGTACAGGTTATCTTACAGATAATCTAACGATCAATTTTTTTTCACCATACCCATACTGCACTCCAAGAAAAAAAAAATATCCGCGAAAATAACAGAATGGTGTTTGGATGACTGAGCCCTGAAATGTCACATGACTATATGGTGATGATCACGTGACCCATCTTTAGGGCACAAGTTTTTGATCTCCGTCGGGAACTCGGCGTTATCTGGCGGCAGATAAGAATTCACTCCAAGAATGGATTCTGACACATGGATATTGTCTTGTTATATAAACATCAAGGATATCCTGGAACTCTTATACACTTAGTTTGACAGCGCTAGGAAAACTTTAAGGAAACACAATGACAAGAGAACAAGATATCAAGCATCTATTGACTATCCAATCTGTTAGAGAGCGTACAGCTCCTATCTTCAAGCTTGCGCTTGATAATAACCTTGACTACTTTGATGTTGATTTGAGCAAGATACCTTCAGTCATTGCATATGTCAAATCTGTGATTAAAAGGGACTTTAAAGATCTTAATGAAATACCACCACATGGACGTTGGGGTCATTTGAACGCTGGTGGTCATGATCGTGTCGAACAATTAATCTCGAAATGGAGAGCGTTGCTATTTGATGATATCGAGATTGGTAAGAGACTAATTGACCTATTTGTCTTTAGTGTGCTTGTCGATGCCGGTGCTGGTAACGAATGGTCATATACAGAGATTGATACTAAGGAAGTTTACAATAGAAGTGAAGGTTTAGCTGTTGCATCTGTGGATTTATTCAAAAATGGTAAATTGAGTAATGACCCGAATGGTGATGCTCAAAAATTGAATGGTGAAGCGTTGGTGAATTTTACCAAAAAGGATCTGATTGAGGCTTTCCAAATTAGTGATAAGAATCCCTTGAGTGGTGAAGATGGTAGATTATCTTTAATTCAAAACCTTGGTAGGGCTTTAGTATCCAACAAGACAATTTTCGGTCAAGATGGGAGACCTGGTAATATGATTGATTATCTTCATGCTAAATCACAGGGAAACGATTTGGATTTAACAGTGTTATGGGATACTTTAATGGAAGGATTCACTACGATTTGGCCAAAGGGTAGAACTCAAATAGATGGGATTTCTTTAGGTGATGCATGGCCATTATCAACTACTTCTAAATTAGGTGCCCATGATCTCTTTGATTCAATCATACCATTTCATAAATTGACTCAATGGTTATGTTATTCATTGATTGTTCCATTACAAAATTATGGTTATAAATTTAACATTTTGAATCAAGACTTACAAACAGGATTACCAGAATATAGAAATGGTGGATTATTTTATGATTTAGAAGTTATCAAATTGAAACAAGCACATTTAGCCCGTGGTCTACACTTATCATCAACTTTAAACACTTCCAAGACAATTCCAAGTTTTACACCTGATGATGGTGTTATTGTTGAATGGAGAGCTATAACAATTGGATTTTTGGATTATATCTTACCATTAATCAATCATGAATTAGGATTTGAATTATCATTACCACAATTAATCGAAGCTGGTAGTTGGAAATCAGGTCGTGAGATTGCAGCTGAATTAAGACCTGATACTAAAGGCCCTCCAATTGATTTGTATAGTGATGGTACTGTTTTTTGAAAGTGCATGATTAATAGATCACTTTCAGTCTTGACGCGCGACTTGATTACTGTAAGACGATTTCTTGTAGCCAGAAAATTATGTTGTCGTGTGATTTTCAGCCCCTTCAGAGTCCAGACTTTATATCACTCTTGTTGAAGTTGTGAATTTCTAATTGGTATACCCGCATAATGTCTCAAACATCTAGACCTTCTGTGGATCCAGTTCCTATACCTACAGTACAGAGTAAGATGATAAGCCAATAAGTTCATGAGTATTAGCTATATATGCATGTAATACATAATCCTATTTATTGAAACTCTTTAAAATCATAATATCTAAAGATTGGTAATTCTTCTTCACTTAAATCAGAAGCATCTTGTTCTAAATTAACAACTTTTTCAAATTCTAATAAATGTTTTTCATAAGCTCTATGTGATAATCTCCATTTATTTAAAATTTCTGTATTATTACAAGCACCGAAAAAAGTTAATTGTCCTTGATCATCAAATCTTTTCTCTGTTGGTGGTATTTTATGTTTTTCACAAATTTGATTTGGTATCCACATACCTAAATCCTTTTGCCAATTATGATTTTCATTATATTGTTTATCAGTACAATCTTTACCATAAAGACGATGTAATACCGCCTTGGGTCTATTTGGAATATAAGTTTGAGCACCTTCAAAAATAGTTCTTCTTAATGGGAAAATATCATCATAAACGTTCCATTTAAAATTTTTACAATGGAATGCAATTTCACCTTGTTTTGGTTTTATAGATTCAGGTTTTGGTGTATCATCAACCCATTGTACAGAAATATCTATATAAACACCTGACTTGGTTTCAATATAACGTGAATCAATATGTTGATTATCAGTATGAATAACATACCATGGATTTGTTTGATAAAGGAAAAGATGATCACCTAATTCTGGATTTTCAATAACTAAAGTATTATTAAAATGACGACCTAATTTATCATGATCTTTAAATGAAATTTGAACATCTAAATCTGGATCCCATGGTAAATTTTGTGAATTGAAAAACCAACCATATAAATTACCATAACTAAACCATGATACAACTTGTGCATTTTCTGCGAATTTAAACCATGATCTAATTGTATGATGAATAATTTTTAATTTTTCTTCATTTGGTTGAATTTTTTTCATCCATGGATAATTATAATGAACTAATTCATGTTTCATTTTATCAACTTCAATTCTTAAAGATGTAAAAAAAAAAGGACCAACTTTTTTATTTTGTGTCTTATCCAATGCATATTTTAAAAAACCCAAATATTTTTGATCCGCCTTGGATAGTGTGGCACTTTTAGACTCATATTCTTTAATCATTGCTGGGACATTAGGTTTTTGGAAATTTGAAGGATCATGTTTTCTTCTAGGTGGTAATTTAAAATTTTTTAATTCAAAGCCTGCTTCGATATAGTGTTTTTTCAAATCTTGTACTAATTGATGATGATCATTTGGATTGAAATTACCAATTTGACTTGGAGATACATGATCAGTGTTATAGTATAATTGTGTAATACCTTCCATCCCCAATGGTTTTTTCAATTTATTTTGATTCACTGGCATTGTAAAATAATGATAATCAGTCTCCAACATGATTCTCTCTGGTAATGGGATATAATAATATTTATCAATAGCACCACAAATTGCTATATTCAAGACATCTTGATGGGCAAATAAATGATTATTAAATAATTCTTGATCGGTCCATGGATCCCTTTTATCATGTTTTTTATAATCACACATTTTTTGTACAAATTTATACAATTCATATTCTGAATTATTATGTCTTTCCAAAAGTGAATCATATGCTTCAACAAATGGATTTGCATCAGCAAGATCTAACCAATCTGCCCAATGGAAATTTAAAGCATGATTTTGTAAATATTTTTCTGGATCTTTTTCATTCTTATAAACATAATCCATGTGAGAGATGAATGCAGATATGGAATAATTTTGATTATATTCATTATGTGCCACGTTTTGATTAACAATAACTTTTTTAGATTTAGATGGGATCTTAAATAGTGACATGAATCCAGTATATTGCAAAAACCGCTGATTCAGTCTTAAATAGAGATCCAGGGTCTCTGTGCCCTGTATGAACTGGCCATAGTTGTTAACGTTGAAGATGAGGTGTGTAAGGATGAAGTTGATTCCTATAAACATCAGAGCCAAAAGCACGAGTAACTTTGACTTTAACGTAACATTTCTCTGTATTGAAGGTGAATAGCTTGTGAATTTTAATGCAGGGTTGTGGATGTTGGATCTTTGAGCAAGTTGTGCAAAATAGTGAACTGGTCTTGAAGCGAACGTGGCCAGGTATCGTTGTATCTTCATTCTCACCACTATACCCGTCGAGTAACAGGTATGGAATATAATATTTACAAAGCCTTTTTTGCAATAGCTACCAAGAATGAATATAAAAGAAATGCGGTCGTTGCACTGGTTGTGATGGCAGAGTTCTCGAGAATTAGTGTTCCTGGGACTTGGAGAGCCTTTTTTAGCCCAGCTCGCAGAATCATAGGCAGAGATTAGGCAGGGCCCCCGAACTTTAGGCAGAGGATGTTTCGTGATTTGGCGGACGTGTGGTCTAAAGAACAATAAGATCTACAAGTTTAAGTGTATGTATGGATCTACAGGCTGTAGCTCAATCGAGGCATTGGTTGGAACTTGCTATTGGGTGGTCAAGAGCTGTGCTAGTTAATACCAAAAGGTACATGAATTATATTTGATTGGTCAAATCTATGGTATGTCTAATAATTATGATATGTCTATATAATAAAATATCCATCAATTATTATTTCTAGCACATCGTAATTCGGGGTTTTGGGGTTTCAGAATCTCCAAAAATGGACTGGAACCTAGGTCACCGAGACTACTAGCTGCACTACTATGTTGCGCAACAGGATGCAGACTTGGGCGCCCGGAATAACGCATAAGCATAAAATTCCAAGAAAATCAAGGGTCGTGTGAGAAGGTGTCTCACTCACTCGCCTCACACGATATGGTACAAGATAGCTGGAAAGGTAGAGCTTCAGGAGTTGTATTGTGAGATGATAGCCAAGTGAGTATTACCTCTGCAGAGAATACACAACTTGCCTTATAAATCCCGTTACCCTCCACCAATTCCCACATCCCAGGTGATCCGCAATTCTGCGGTGATGTTCGAGTCTAGTCCCGTGCCTGAAACAGCTCCCAGTTTTCCTTTTTCAATTCCACGTACAAAATAATTTCAAGATAATTTAAACATTTTGTATTCTTCACTTTAACAGCGGCTCGTGAGATCTTTCATTAGATAACACTGACACGTATACCTTCCAAAACAGAGAGCTTCTTGGATACCTGCTATTTACATAACACGCTGAGAAAAAGACTCATATCGTTATATTGCTACTTTTTGCTGGAAAATAGTTACGTGTGATTGTCATTACAAGATGGTACAACTAATATCCAAATTGATTACATTCGCTTTAGCATTAAACTTGGTCCAATCCAAAAAACTATATCACAAGGATGAAACCGTACCTGTAAGTGTTAAGCCATTAACTCCAGGTGGTAACTCATTTGATGATAAATTATATTTATATCCAATCGATTATTATAATCCAACTTTAGATTCTTGTGATCCAAAAGATCAATCAGATCCTTATAATCTAGAGAAAAAATTAAACTATACATATCTTAAAGATGATTTTTTCAATAATAATTTCCAAAATGGTCCAATAGCTGCACAGTTCCAAAATGGTAGTGCTAAATGTGCTCATATGTGTGATAGAGATTATAACAAGGCAAATGTTACTTTAATTAATGATTTAATCAAGAGAAATTATAAGTTAAATTTTTATATTGATGATGTTCCAGTGGGTCGTGAATTATATGATTCTCAAACGAAAAAATTTTATATTGATAATGGTGTTCCAATGGGGTATTTAGATTTGGATAAAATTCCACATTTATTTAATCATTTCCAATTTGTTATCTATTATGTTTCTTATGGTTTAGATTATGAAATCTTATATGCTACTGTTTCAACAAGATCAATCACAAGAGTCCCAGTCGTACCATTAGCTTGTATGTTAACTCCTCCATTAATGTTACGTTATGATGATCATTCATATAATGGGAATAGAGTTAGTTATGATATCTTATGGAAAGAAGTTCATGTCAACAAATGGAATAATAAATGGGAATTATATCATAATGATGTTGTTAAACCATTTATTTCTAATGCAGTTGTTGTTATTTTCACAATTTTATCATTTATTGTGGCATTTTATACATATTTAACAGCTTCAAATGCAATTAATTCTGAAAAATTAGAATTTATTTACAAGACAAGACAACAAAAATCCAAAAACAATGAAGAAATTACAATTGAACAATCTTCAGATGATAATATTTTCGATGAAATTGAATTTTCATGGCCATCATTAATTAATGACGTTTTCAGAATCCCACAATATTCTTCAATTTTATATGCTTTGGTTGCTAATGGTATTCATTTAACTTTAACAATTACATTAATTGTCTTGTTTTTAGCATTTGGTGCATTAAATACTCATGCTCAAGATAATGAAGTTGTTCGTGCCACTATAAACGTTTATATCTTGACATCTCCAATTCCATCATTATTAAATTGTTATTTTTTCAAGAAATTTGATTCATCATCTCCATCATCATCAGTTGATTCATTTAAAAAAAAATTAACTAAAACTATCATTTTAAATAGTTTTGCCATTCCAATTGCAAGTTTAATTTACATTAAATTAATTAATGGTGCTCATGCTTCAGTTAATTCACCAACTCATATTTCATGGAAAATTTATCAACATGTTTCCCTTTATTATATTGGTGTTACATTAATTACATTTTTCCTTGGTTTAAAATTCATTAAAGTTGTTCAATATCCATCATCTGATATCGCAAAGAAAGTTTCAGATTTACCATTAACTTTCCAATTAATTCCAAATATGATCATTTCTGGTATTTTCCCATTTGGTGTGATTTTAATCCCATTATCATCCATTTATATCACTTTATGGTATTCACATTTCTATTCAAATTCAACTTTAACTATATCATACATTTTATTAATTATTTTAACTATTGCTATTAGTATTTTAAACGTTTATCATTCATTATCAATTGGTAATTGGAAATGGCAATGGTATTCATTCTTAAGTGGGTTTGCAGTGGGTATTTACACTTTTTTCTATTCAATCTATTTAACAAAGATGAAATTTGGTGATCATGCTTCATTAGTTATCTTCTTTTTGCAAAATATTGCAATTTCTTCATTATTAGGATTGATTGGTGGTTCTGTTGCATTTGTTGCCTCATTCTATTTTGTCAAGAACTTATACTCTGGTCTCTACTAGATGTACTTTATACAAAACATATACTCATTATAACATGAGATAAATTCATTATATAAATTAATGTAAAATTAATGTCAAGTTTAGTAGATAAATGAAAACCCCCGGAATATACAACCCTCGGAATTAAGTTATTGCTGAATTTCATTACTGTGCCATTAAATTGACGTTAAAACTAAACTTGTCCTTTAACAATTGAGTGTTATATCCAGCGTTAATCAAAATGAGTGTTTATATGTCAATTGTGAGTGTATCTTAATATGATATGGAGGTAATCAAGCTAACAGAAATTCCAGCTTTTCACAGTGCTTTTGTCACAAATGTTTATCACTACGGTATTAGTTTTGCCATTACCATTAGGATTTCGTAAAAAATCATTAAAAGCATATGAATTTTTATTTCAAAGTCGTGAAGTTAAAACAGCTGTTTATATATCATTATTTATAGTTGGTTTATTATTTACTGATTCTTTTCAAAAAGTTTTCAAATTTAAAACAGGATCAACTTATGATCCAAGAAGAATACATGCATCATATTCACAAACTCCAGATGTTATGGCTAGAATTTTTTATAATCAAAGAAATTTATACATTTCTGGTGCAATTTTATTTTTTGGAATTGCCATTCCAACAGTTTTCAATATTATTAGAAGATTAATTAAATATGAAGATTTTAATTTAGAAAAAACAAGTCCAGAAGTTAGAGATGCTAAAATTAATGAATTAAAAGATGAATTAACCAAGAAGGAAAAAGATATTGAAACTTTTAAAAGTCAAAAAAGGGGATTAGAAAAATCTTATGATGAATTAAGTGATCAATTAAATAAGAGTGGAGATGTTGTTACTGATAAAAAATCTGATTAAATATACAATATTCTATTATTCTCTCTAATGTTCAATTCCAGATTCCCAAGTTTCATTTAAATGAGGTCCAAATGCCAATTTAACTTGTTTAACTAAATCTGTATCATCTATTTTATTATCAATAACATTCCAATATTGTTCAATAGCATTTTCTAATTCTTGTAAATTACTTACACCTAAAACGACATTACCATGTGGTAAAAATTGTTTTATTGCATATCTTGTTGCTAAATCTGCTAATTCAATACCTTGATTATTTGTTAATTGAGCAATTTCTTTACATTTATCTCTTAGTTGTTTTGATGCTGGATGAAATTCATGAGTTGAACCTGATCTAAGTAAAGACATTGAAAGAATTGAACCTGTTAATAATTTTTGTAAATTTGCCTTATTATAAAAATCATTTATATAATCACCTAATATTTCATTTTGTAAATTAAAATTTGAATATGATAATATGGCATCTAAGGGACCAATTTCATTATTTTCTTTAGCCTTTATGGAAATTTTATATAAGAAATCCACAGGGTATCCACTTATACCAAAATGTTTAATAATACCGCTTTGTTTTAAAGATTTAAGCATTTTTAAAGCTTCCAAAATTTCATCTTCTTTAACAAATTCCACATCATGAAGATATACCAAGTCCAAGTAATCAGTATCTAATCTTGTTAAAGATCTTTCAATGGATGCTTTAATAGATTGTGGATTATAATCAAAATCGTTTAATTTAACTCTACCAGCTTTTGTCACAATATAATAATTTTCTCTTGGGAATTCAGGTTTAATCTTTTTCAAAGCGTTACCTAATAATATCTCTGAAGGTCCATAATATGGAGATGTATCTATACCATTTATCCCCTTGGTGAAGGCAAGTTTGAGCATTTCCTCCACGGGTAAGTTTTCAGGATTATCATTAAACTGTTGATTGAAAACAGCACCTCCCAGTAATAATTTGGGCAAGTCTGCGAGTTTGCCACTGACACGAACGTTGCTTGGTCCTATAGCCTTGAGTTCACCGATTGTCATGTCTTTGTCCAAGTTGTTTTTATCTCTCGGAAATGTTTATGGGTTAAACCACAGTTTTATTTGATAGGCATTTTCGAGATGTTTAAAGTGCATTGAACGTTTTTGAAAAGAAATTTGAGAGAGTTTATATTGCAATCTTTGGTAATTCAGTTTAAAGCATATCAAGGATCAAGGACTGGTTTTACGTATACAAAGACCTAGACACCGGAACACTACAAGATGGCTTTCAAAAGGACCGCGAAGAGAGACAACGAGAGTGCCAGTGGTGCTGATAACAATGTTGTTGCAGAGGTGAGTTTTATGGTGATGATTGTGTGATGATGAATTGCTGACTGAAGGTGTAGCTTGGGAAGAACAAGAGAGTCTCTGTGAGAAAGTTCAAGAGTGTCAATTTGATCGATATCAGAGAGTTCTACGAGGCTGATGGTGAATTGAAGCCAGGTAAAAAAGTGGGTATATCGTTATATTGAATTAGAATCATCACTAACAGCTGAAAGGGTATTTCTCTAACGGAAGACCAGTGGAACATCCTGGTGGAGAATTTCGACGCAGTCAACGATGCCTTGACAGCACTTGGAGGTGGCAGCAAGAGACAAAAGACGCAGCCCAAGTCAGACGAGGTTGTGCCAAAAGAGGACAGAAAAGAGGATGTCAAGACTGAGCTGAAAGAGGAAGAGAGCGAAGAGGAATAGTGTACACTTATATCCACCGGGAACTGCAATTTATTCTGATAAGAGAGTGACATACTAGTAGACCAATACTCCCATTAAGCCAGTAAACTAATACATCTCTTCAGCTTGAGCAAGTTTGGCCTGTGTGTCGCGAACCGTCGGCGATTTTCTGTTTAATCTATTGTATATAGATAAAATATAAAACATCAAATTTCACAACAAACTAGATTAACTAGATCAACACATCAACCACACGGACTGATAAACCACCACCTCGATGTCCGACAGATACATCTCGCCACACGAGCCCGAGTCCAGGCCACTGCTCCCTGCGAGCTCGCCCAAGCAGCACCACAGACACCAGCCAAAGAGACGGCTGACCTTCTCAGGGCCCTCTGTGAAGCCCGTGTTCAACTTCAACACACACGCAGACGACAGCTCAGAGTACGAGGTGGACGCCCTGGGCCAGACGGCGTCGAGGTCGAGCTCTGTGGGTAATGCCCTCGCGTTCAACCCGGTAAGAGACCTCACGAGCTACGACCCTCGCAACTTGCCCAGCACAAAGAAGAGCTCAGTCTCTGGAAGACCAGCTTATAAGGACAGAATCAAGACCTCTGCGTCGACAGAGAACAGCAACCCGTTCAGCAAGTACAGTGGTGGGTTCGACAAGCCAGCGAGTCCTAGCTATGCCGAAAGATGGATCAACAAGCAATCCCAGTTTAGCAATTATGGTGCCACTTCATCTCCTAGAACAGGGAACCCTGTCGCTATAGATATCAACAAGTTGAACGATGATACCGAACAGGAACGTCATATGAACTCTCACGAACACGATAGTGATTTTGATTCAAAACCATCTTCCAGAAGATCATCCGAAAGCTCATCATTAGCCGATGTTTGTTTCCCATTAGACCCATTAGATGATATTGAAGGTGAACGATTATGGCCAGATTTAGAAGTATTGGAGGAATTTTATGAAGAAGAAACTTCAAGATTAAAAGATGAAGCAATGAGAGAAGCTGATGAAGTAAATTTTAGATTTGAAAATAATTTAGATGATACACATTCTTCCAATCCACCAGATTCAAGTGAAGGTGTAGGATTTTCACATCCAATTGTCACAAAAGTTGATGCTCCAAAGATGTTGGGTAATCAAAGAATTAATGAAACGGAAACATTGGATGGAGGTAGATTAAGACCTCCAAAGATTAACCCATTTGACAAGAAACGTTTAAACAATTCAGAATTTCTCAAAACTATAAATTATCCCCCACAAATTGTTAATAACAATCCAGAACATTTTAGATTTACATATTTTAGAGAAAATTTAGATTCAACTGTACATTCACCAACAATATCTGGATTATTACAACCAGGTCAAAAATTTAGTGATTTATTTCTTGCAGCAGAATATAGAAAGCAAGACGCTGCAGCGGCTACCAATTCAAATAATAGTAATTCACATGTTAATTCTACTTCAACTTCAGTTAAAGAATCAACTCCTGTGATACCTGATATGAAGACTGTTGAAGAATCACTTGAAATTGATGATCATGTCTCTCCATTTTGGTTGGATGTTTTAAATCCTACAGAGGAAGAAATGAAAGTTATAAGTAAAGCCTTTTCTATTCATCCATTAACCACTGAGGACATCTTTTTGGGAGAAACAAGGGAAAAAGTTGAACTTTTTAAAGAATATTATTTTATATGTTTTAGATCATTTGATATAGTTCGTGAAAAGGCAAAAATTCGTGAACGATTAAATGAAATTAAATCTGAATCACAAATTAAAAATTCAGGTTTTTTCAATAAATTTTTCAATAGAAGACAATCTTCAACTCATTCAAAAGATCAATTTGATAATATAAGTCAATCATCAAGTTTTAAAAAACGTGAACGAGAAATTGAATTGGAAAAATTTAAAAAAAAATCAGGTGATAGACATAAACCAAAAGGTCGTGGTGAATTAGAACCATTAAATGTTTATATCTTAGTTTTCAGAAATGCAGTTATAACTTTCCATTTTGCTCCAACTCCTCATCCTGTTAATGTTAGAAGAAGAGCAAGATTATTACGTGAATATTTAACAGTTACAGCTGATTGGATTGCATATGCATTAATTGATGATATTACTGATGCATTTGGTCCAATGATTGAATCTATTGAAGATGAAGTAAATGCAATTGAAGATTCAATATTAAGAATGCACCCGGGTTCATCAGATGATGAAGATGAATCAAGTGATGATGAAGATGATTATAAATGGACAAGTTCAAGATCAATGATTAGTAGACGTGATTCCGGATTTGATGATAAAAGATCAATTAAATCAGTTTCATCATCTTCAACAAGATCAACAGCTTCAAATGTTATTGAATGGAAAAAAAAAGGTGATATGTTGAAAAGAATTGGTGAATGTCGTAAAAGAGTAATGTCACTGTTAAGATTATTAGGATCTAAAGCAGATGTTATAAAAGGTTTTGCCAAAAGATGTAATGAACAATGGGAAGTTGCACCAAGATCAGAAATTGGAATGTATCTTGGTGATATTCAAGATCATATAGTTACAATGGTTCAATCATTAAATCATTATGAAAAATTATTAGCACGTTCTCATTCAAATTATTTGGCACAAATTAATATTGATATGACTAGAGTTAATAATGATATGAATGATGTATTGGGTAAAATTTCAATTTTAGGTACTGTTGTTTTACCAATGAATATAATTACAGGTCTTTGGGGGATGAACGTTTTAGTCCCCGGTCAAGAATACGAAGGATTGATGTGGTTTTGGAGTATAGCAGCAGGAATGTTTATGTTTGCATTTGGATGTTATATATATGCAAAGAAAGTATCTGGTATAGCATAGTATAAATATATTTCTAAAATTGTTTATTTGTAGTTTACATCACGTGACGAAAAATGAGCATTTTAAAGATTTCCGATCCACACTTTAATTAATCAGAGCATTTTGTCATACAATTGATTTGTCAAATTCAACCTTGTAGGTGATAGCTTGAAAGTGTGATAGTGACACATTAAGTTAAAGTGCTAGATCTGATATACTGGGGGAAATTGGGTATAAATAATTGGGAATGTCTTTTGAAGTGAGTTAATTGAAGGGAAATCTGGAAATTGTGCCATTAGTAATATGACTATAGAAGTGGAAAAACTAACAGATATTGAACAGACTGTATATAACGTGGAATTGACATGTCAAGATTGTGTTGATTCTGTTAAACATGCTTTAAAGAATGTTCATGGTTTAACACAATTTGATATTGATTTACAAAATCAAAGAGTTGTTGTGGAAGGTGTTGCACCTCCATCACATATCATTAGAGCTATTCAAGACACGGGCAGAGATGCAATTATTAGAGGTACTGGTAAACCAAACTCTGCTGCCGTATCCATCTTGGAATCTTTCAATGAAGAAGATAAATTTGCTCCAGTTAAAGGATTGGCTAGAATTGTCGCTACTAATGATGAGAAATTATTAGTTGATATTACATTAAATGGGTTACCAAAGGGTACATATTATCCAAGTTTTAGAAACAATGGTGATATTTCACAAGGTGCACAATCTACTGGTGGATTATTTTATGAATTCCCACCAATTACTGTGGATGAAAAAAGTGATTTACCAAATTTATTCTCTGGACAAAATTTTGCTAGTGCTAATTTGAAAATTACAGATTTAATTGGTAGAAGTATGATTGTTTCAAATGCTAGAGATTCTATAAGTCCAGCTTCTTTAGCTGGTGTTATTGCTAGAAGTGCTGGTGTTTGGGAAAATGATAAACAAGTTTGTAGTTGTAGTGGTAAGACCGTTTGGCAAGAACGTCAAGATGCTCATAAACAAGGTGTTGAACTATGAGCTACATGATTTATTGAAAACTAATAATATGATATGATTGATAATTACTTTCCCGTAGCTTAAATCTCTATTTTGTGATTTGAATCAGCCTGATCAGCGACTTGACCAACTTGACCAACTTGACCAACTTGACCAACTTGATCCGCTATTTGCTGCTCACTCACCACATTCTTCTTCCCCTGCTGTTGCTCCTTATCGAGCTCATATGTGGTGTCCTCTTTAGATGGACCTGGTTGGATTGTATAGATGATGTAACCAAATATCAACAGCACAAATGTATAGCCCAGAAGTTTCTTCATTGGTGTTGTTAAGAACCCTTGTCTTTTTGGTTTCATGTTGTATGGTGCCGGTAGTCCACCTTTCGTTTTGACTCCTTGCATTTTCAGTATATTTATAGCTTGTTGATAATTGTTGATAGTGTTGATGAATTTATGATTTGGTCTTTCGACTTTATTAGCCTCTCTACGCGGTTGGGCCACAACTATAAGTAACGGAAAAGCCTACATTTGAATACATAACTGATGAATTGAATAATTATAAAATAGATAAAAAAGTGGAGAAAAAAGAGATGAAAATGTAACTAGTGGTTTGTTGTTCTTTTTTTGCTAAACTTCATTCAGTTTGTATTACATCTCTTATAGGAAAAAATAACTTAATGAACCAACAGATACCAATCCAATGGAAGTCCACCACCAGAAATCATTATCAAATGATGATTTACGAACAGCAGAAGTTCTACCTCTGTTTTCTAATGATCTTTTAACTCTTTTTCTTAAACTCTTGTGTGAAGAAGAACTGGTTTCTTGAGCATTACCATCAGTTGGGTTCAAAGTCTCTGTAGGTAACATTAAAGGAGGTCTATAAGCCAAATATAAAGGCTGCATCAAGGCACCATCCCATTGATAAATTTGTAGTTTCCAACGACCATGATATTTATCAACTTGAACATAATATTTTTCAAAAGTTGTAGGTTGTTCATAACGAGAATAAGTTGAGACACCACCATCTTTACATGGTTCAGAAAGTAATTGACGACCATCAACACCAATTGGAGTTAAAACTAATGTACCATTATCCAAATGTTCATAAGTACCATGTTGATATTGTAAAACAGCAGTTGGACATGAATGATTTCTTGGATTTGAAGTGACACGATACAAGGCCTCTTCAAAATGACCATCCTCTGTGAATGAATATGAAATACCTGGTAATGCAGGTTCAATTAATAATTCATCAACTGGATCATAAAAACTTGGACCTGTAAACACGGTATTTGATTTTGATGCCCAAGTACCCACAATACTTGCCTCGTCATCATCTGCACGGACAAAAGATAGCAATGAGCTAGCTATTAGCAATGGTTTCCACAGTTGAACCATCATCTTTATGCTTGTCTTTATAAACGAATGTGTTGTATTTTGAGTTGTTTGTTAAAGTGTACCTGAAACTGAAACTAGCCTGAACGCGATTGGAAATATAAAACAATGTGTTTCTTCAACTTTAACCAAGCTTGAGATGAGCCTTTATGGATTGAAAGTGACTAGAAGAAATACTTTGCAAATAAATAAAGCCTTCTCAAGTTGCACTCAAACAGCTTTTTTTATTCTTCTCTATTTAAAAGTGTCAGATCAAAGATTTATTTCTCTCTTTTTTTCGTTCTTTTCGGGCGGTGCAAAATAACAAGAAAAATTTCGGTTCTGGCACGAGTCCCAAGAATAGAATATTGATGAAGTTTTAAAGAGATTAGATTAGTTAGATGTTGAGTATTGTTTATGTGGGAACTTCTATAGAGGTTATAAGTTTCTCTAGGAATTCTTACGTTTTTTTTCCAGCTCCAGAAACATGTATAAGATGTCCGGTTGTCTTAATATGAAATCTGAACATCAATCCATACCAAATCATCATGATCTGGAAAGAGCTATGAATTAACCAAGTATTAATTCACTCCCTACAAATTCCCTTTCATATTACACGTTTATTCCATTCTCCACTATGATACAGTTCTATGCCATCTTTAATCCCCAACATTACCTCTATGCTAAATGTGGTGGTAATAAGAAATTTGGAATAGAATTTTTAATATAATAAATATGTTGACAATTATTACAATGCATTTCACCTTCTGTTATGGTTGTTTCAATTAATAAACTGTGTAAATCTTTTAATAATGGTAATGAATCTTCATCTTCTAAATCAATGTTTTCTGGTTTTACCGGTGGTAATGTGGTGTTTCCAAGCTAAATTCCAGTTAATACTAGTCCCTCGACATGTCTATTTAAATACTCACATCAGCAGCAACTTTTAGTATAGCTGACCATTCTAATCTATCCAATATATTTGCAATGAATTCCGGTTGAAATTCTTGTTCTTCTTGTACCAAGTTGCAGTTTTGATATTTCAAAGGGAACGATTCCGTGGAGCTATCACAGCTCTTGATTGAACACTTAACAAAATTTGTAGTCAAGAACTTCATTATAATCTATCTTTAAATACAATTATAAACTCCATTCAATGCTCATCTCAAGCTTATAATTTTGTTTAAAGCCAAAAAAAAAAAATTGTTCGGTAAGCGCACGCAAAACTTTACATATAAAAATTTTCGTTTTGGCGTATCTTTTAACCATTTTTTTGTATATTGCTAAACAAAAACTTTGCAAAGTATGTTATATCGGTTCAATTATAGATCCCTTCTTTGATGATTATAACTTCTGTCAATCCACTGAACTATTCCTTATAATCAAAACACAATTGATGTTCTGTGAGATTTGGAAACAATCGGACGAAACTTGTGTCGCATGAAATATAAAGAGATCTACTTTAACTCTATTGATTGAGATTTGTCAACTAACAAAACAATAGATTTACGTATAGGTAATACAATAAGGTTATAAAAATTGTAATTGTAGTCGTTATTTCATTAATGCTCATTAAATACTTGTTCTATCCTATGCAAACATTCTGTATCATCTAATGCTAATGCTGTTGTTTTCAAAAGTTGATACACTTGTGTATCATGTAATTTATTTGATCCTTTCTTATTCTCACCAAGCTTTAAACACCAGTTCAATGTATTCTTATCTTTATATTCTTTTGAAATTGTAATAAATAATTCAAATAATTTCATTGGAATATTATTTAATGCCTTAACATCACTGGTGTTTCTGAAACTGTTACTAAATAAAACATTTAATTTATCACCTTCTTTAATGAACCCTTTCAACACTTTATTCACAGCGGCTTGAATATGTTCTTTATCGTATTTAAGTTTAACCATCCCTTCGATAACTGTAACGTATGATCTTAATGAAAGAGTGGTATTATATGCATAATCTCCTGATTGAGCTTGTTCTTTAACAAAATCATTTCTTCTATGTTTCCTAATTCTCAATGATGAAACATCAAGATTTAAATAATGAACACCTTTTGAAAGAGCTTCTTGATTTTTCAAAATTGTAGCAGATTTCATGATTTTATTGAAACCTTCCTCATCCTCATACATTTCACTATGAGAGAAAATACTATTCAATATCATGGCAATATTTATCTCATTTTTATTTTCCTTTTGTAAATGACTTTCATCGTACTCAATGATTGGTTTATATAGTTGAGACATTGTAGTGGTGTTGGGCACTTTTGAGTTCAATAACATCATGGCAAGTTCCAAATGTATTGATCCACCATTTTTTTCACAATGTTCCATCAATGATTTAATCATTTGAGAATTTATAGGTTCTGTACCTATTACATTTGAATTTTCCAGTTCTTCTTCCGTTAAATGATTGTCTAAGTATTTCAAAAGCTCATTCTTTAAATGTGGTATATGTGCAAGTTTTATATGATTGTTTATGATATGTGCAGGTAAATATTGATAAAATGCTTCAAATGATGAGATCTTTAAATCTGAAACTGGATTCAATCTCTTGACTATTTCATAAAGAATACCGATCAATTCACCCATTGATTCAGCAGAAAGTGTCTCGAGTAGATTAACATTAGCACCATCTTTGTTTAAAGCTCGATCAACAAAATCTTGAATTATATGTACAGATAAGAGTTCGTTGATCAACAGTTGATGAAATTTTTCTTTGGGTACCTTTCGAGCGACTGGTGGACCCAATGCATCTAAATCACATTCCGTGAGCGGTAGAGAATCTTCTTGATATGTCTCTGAAGTTTGATCAAAACTTGAGTCATTCTCCATCTCCTGTGCATCCGATTGAAAGTGGAGATCAAATTTATCACCAACATAATCACTCGCCATGAGCACATCCGTATCTTCTTCATCCACGAAATCACGCTTAACATCAGTGTCTTTGTTGATATTGGCTATCGTGTTCAAGCATCTGTAAGTCATCAATATTCCCAAACTCAGGAAATTCGTAGTTAAAAACAGCATGTTCCCCGGAGCGTTGCAATAAGCCCACAGTAGGTTCATTCCTCGTGGTCCTCTCATAGCTGAAGTGTTCAAAGAAGGTCTAACACAAGTATGACTATGGAAATAATTTCTCTTCATGAATATTCTACTCTTGAAGCCATGACCCACCATTGATGGCCGTATCGAGCTTCTAGAAAGCACTTGACTGCGAATGAATGACATTTTGGTATCCCTAAGCACACAGTCTATAGCAGCATCTAGTGAATGGCCCTTCTTCTCGTCGATAAATACGCCCTGGCTTTGCAGTGTTTAATACTCCAGCAGATCTAAAACTGAAAAAATTAACGTTATTAGCTTTTAAGTTCCGAGGGTATTTGACCGGAACTTATAATTTAAATGCTAAAGCCACTATTTTCCAAAGAACAATCAAATTGACTAATACTTACAGTTACAGTTTACTATAAAAACCTGTCAAAAGAAGCTTGTTCTCTTTATCTCATATATTATTCCACAATCAACATGGGTCTAAAACTAGTGCTTAAGGCCAACTTGGAAGGTCTTACTGATCTCCGTCCAATAGACACAGCAGAATCACCATTTGAATACACTTTTGAGATTGTGTGTATCTCTTGTCGTGAAACTCATGATAAGAACATCACAATCAACAGATTTGAACAACATGAGATCGCACGCAGTAAAGGTGAGGCAAACTTTGTCTTTAAGTGCAAGAATTGTAAAGTGAGTATATACTATACATAAATCTTGAAGGTAATACTAACAAATATCACAGAGAGAACATTCAGCTTGTGAGTAGATAAGGTTTCGGACTTTTCAGATAAGAACAATTACGTATGACTAACACTTTGGGAAAAGCTATCGAGAGAACTAAAAATGACTACACCATTGAAGACTCTGGGAAACCTGTTTCAATCTTGGAAATAGATGCACGTGGTATCGATGTAACAAAATTCATACCTGAAGTGAGTATAAACGTTTGAAGAGCTATCATGTTATAAATCTAACACACATTTGTTCAGGGATTATTCGAAGCTAAAGGTGCTGAAAGTACTTCTAAATTTCAAGAAATTGAACTAGATGAAGGTGAATACTTTGATTATGATGATAATGCAGGAGCTGAAGTTTCAATAACAGAAGCTACTTGGGAAATCGTCAAGGCCTGAACAGGATATCCTATAATTATTATATTAACTTACAATTAATCATCTAATATACAAAAATCATTTATTTAATATTGTTTGTGTTTGAGTTAAAGGGCAAAAAAATTATATAAAAAAACTTGTAAATCTATAAGTTGTAAAATTGTTCATTTGGATATTGCTAGATCAAATAAATCATAATAAACTAACCAACATTAAAGCAACACTAACGGCAAATCCACCAGAACTTGCACTTCTCTTGAAATCAAAACCGGAACCTTCATATTGTGAAACTGAAACTGCACTTGATGGTGAACTAGATTGAGTTGCAACATTTGGACCAGAATAAGTTCCATTAGCAACAGTTGTAATACCTGATGAGCCACTAGTAACAACGCTTGAATTTGGAACATCACTATTTATAGTTCCTGTAGTAGCAGCAGTGGTAATAGCAGCGGTTTGTGAGGTTGGAACTTCAGTGGTATTAGCTTGATCAACTGGTGATGAACCGGTAGCAGCAATTGTTGATGCTGATGAAGCAGCTTCTGGAGAAGTTTCTGGACCATTGGAAGTAGTTTCAGAGGATTCAATTGAAGTAGCACTTGTAGAACCTTCATTAGTGGATGTGACAGCTTGAGAACTTTGTGGTGGAGTTGAAGCATCAGTTGTACCAGTAGTTGATGGGGTATCAATAGAAACAGTTGAAGAAGCCTTGGTAGAATCAGCTGGAGCAGAAGTTGAGACAGCATCAGTTGAAGTTGTTGATTCAATTGGACTTGATGTAACTTGTTTAGATGAAGTTGAATCAGAAGTTGAACCAGAAGCTGTAGCAGTTGTTGATGGAGCAGTAGCATCAGTTGTACCAGATGAAGAAACATTGGTTTTATCACTATGACCTGGAGCAGATGAAGAAGATTCAGCTGAACTTGAACCCTTTGGAGCAACTGTAGTATTTGAAACTGGAGTAGATGAAGCCGAAACATCTGTTGTAGATTCTTTGGAACTTGAAGCAGTTGAAGCTGGACCAGATGATTTATCTTCAGTAGCAGTTTCTGGACAATAAGTGGTGAATGAAGTGACAACACCAGAGTGAGTTTGAGTAACAACAGTGACTTTTGATGATCCTTGTAAAGTGGACTCAGTGATAGCACTAGAAGCTGGACTTGAAGACTCTCTCACACCTTGAGTTGTAGATTCTTTTGGTGCAACTGATGTAGCAGTATTAGGAGCTGGAGAAGATGATTCCTTCTTTGATTCAGATGAAGATTCAATTGAAGTACCTGAAGTGGTGGTAGCAGCAGATGGAGTAGATGATGATGATGATGGTGCTTTAGTCTCCACAGTTGCTGAAGTACCAGTATTAGCTGATGAAGTGCCAGTTGTAGAAGCTGACGAAGATCCAATCTTTTCAGTTGATGGTGAAGTAGAAGCTTTTGATGAAGAGACTTCTCCTGAGGATGTTGACACTGATGATTTGTCTTCTGTATCAGTTTCTGGACAATAAGTAGTGAAAGAAGTAACAACACCAGAATGAGTTTCAGTAACCACGGTTAGCTTTGAAGATCCTGAAGTAGCAGTTGTGGAGCCAGAAGTCTTTGGAGTTGTACCAGTTACACCAGTTGTACCAGTTGTTTGAGCAGTGGTGGATGAAGATTCTTTAGCATCAGAAGATTGTGATTCAGTAGCAGATGTAGAAGATTTCTTGTTCTCTTCACTTGACTTTGGACCCGTTGAAGTAGTAGCAGTACCCGAGGTGGAAGCTGGTGCAGTTGAAGATGATGATAATCTCGATGAAGTATCAGATGTAGTAGCTAAGGTTGAAGCAGGTGTACTAGTTGTGGTTGATGAATGATTCTTGCTTTCAAATGAGGTAGAGACTTTTGGAGCAGCAGATGACTTTGATTCAGAAGCAGAAGTATCATGATGTTCAGACTTGTGTTCAGTAGCAGTTTCAGGACAATAAGTGGTAAAGGAAGTGACAACACCAGAATGAGTTTCAGTAACAATAGTGAGTTTTGATGAGCTGGATGAAGAATCAGATGCAGTAACAAATGTTGAAGCAGGTGTACCAGCAGTTGTAGTTGAAGAATCTTTTTTGCTTTGAGATGAGGTAGAGTCTTTTGGAGCAACAGATGTATTTGTCTTAGAAGCTGAAGTAGATGAAGCCTGAGCAGAAGTATCATGATGTTCAGACTTGTGTTCAGTAGCAGTTTCAGGACAATAAGTCGTAAAAGAAGTGACAACACCAGAATGAGTTTCAGTAACAACAGTGAGTTTTGATGAGCTGGGTGAAGAATCAGAGGCAGTAACAAATGTTGAAGCAGGTGTACCAGCAGTCGTAGTTAAAGAATCTTTCTTGCCTTCAGATGAACTAGAGTGTTTTGGAGCAACAGACGAGTTTGTTCCAGAGACTGAAGTAGATGAAGCACTTGAGCTGGATGTTGAAGCAGATCCTGTAGATGACTCCTTTGTAACCTTACCAGTAGACGTAGTGCCTTCAGATGACACTGAAGTAGTTGATTCAACTGGAGCTGATGAAGAAACACCTGATGACCCATGATGTTCAGACTTATGTTCAGTAGCAGTTTCTGGACAGTATGTAGTGAAAGAAGTAACAACACCTGAGTGAGTCTCAGTGACAACTGTTAGTTTTGATGACTGTTTAACTTCAGATGATGTAGAGCCCTTTGGAGAGACTGATGTACTTGATTTAGAAACTGGAACTGATGAACTTGAGACTGATGAGCCTGAAGCTGAGGAAACTGGAGCTGATGAATGTGAAACTGACGATACTGATTCTGAAGAAGCTGGAGCTGATGATTCATTGGTAATCTTCGATTCAGTTGATGGTTTGGATGAGACATCTGATGACTTACCAACAGAAGTGGAGACTGAGCTTGATGGAGCAGAAGTAGATTGAACAGAGTTGGAAGTTTCAGTCAATGGACACCAAGTTGTATATAAAGTCTCAACACCAGTTATTGTAGTGGTAGCAATTGATCTCAATGCTGTTGAAGTTTGAGTTTGACATTTGTGGTCATTACAATCAGTGACAGTCACAATGGTATGTTCTGATAAGCTTTGTGTTGTTGTAGATTCTTTAGTTGATGATGGAACACTAGTGGAAGCATACTGGGATTCTTCAGATGATGAAGCTGATGTGCCCTTTGTAATAACATGTGGAGTTGAAGCAGATGAAGCAGATGAAGCAGATGAGCCCTTTGGAACAACATGTGAAACTGATGAAGAAGCTGAAACTGAAGAAACCTGAGAACTAGAAGCAACATCACTTGAAGAAGAAATTGAACTTGAAACTGAAGATAGATGGGAAGCAGAACTAGAGTTTGAATGAACCTCACTTGATGAAGTCACTGAGCTTGAAGCTGGTAATGATGGTTGAGAAACTGAGCCACTAGAGCTTGATCTGATTGGAATACCACTTGATGAAGAAATAGATTCAAAAGCTGATGATGATTCACGTGGAGCTGAACTTGACATAGTTGGGATACCACTTGATGAAGAAGCTGATTCAAAAGCTGATGATGATTCACGTGGAGCTGAACTTGAAACCTTTGAGTCAAATGAGCTTGAGCTTGCTGAATGGGTAGATGGAGCAATAGAGCCTGATGATTCTGTCAATGGACACCATGTAGTGTATTGAGTCTCAACACCTGTGATTGTAACAGTAGCAATTGATTTCAAGGCATTTGAGGCTGTAGTTGAGCAACGATCTTTTTTACAAGAGGTGACTGTAACCAATGTAGTTTCATGTAATTCTTTAGTCTTGGTAGATTCTGGAGCTGAACTTGAACCAAAATCAGAGAATTTGGAATGTGAGGATAAATCTGAACTGCTTGAAATTGATGAATCTGATGATGATTGAAAGCTGGAAGCGGATGATTCAGAATTTGACACTGAACCTGAACTTGATGATGGTTGAGGAAAAGAGCTTGAAACAGTGGAATCATATGAGCTCGAGCTGGCTGAATGAGTAGATGGAGCAATGGAACCAGATGATTCTGTCAATGGACACCATGTAGTGTATTGAGTTTCGACACCAGTAATAGTAACAGTAGCAATTGATTTCAAGGCATTTGAAGTTGTAGTTGAACAACGATCATCTTGACATGAAGTGATGGTGACCAATGTAGTTTCATGTAATTCCTTAGTCTTGGTAGATTCTGCACCAGAGACAATACCATTAGAAACAGATGAATTTAAATGAACAGAAGCTTCTATACTACCTGAAGTATCTGATTGAGTTGGTGAATAAATAAAATCACTTTCAGTATCAGATTTAAGCGAAGCAGATGACTGACCAACTTGAAATGTTGAATTTGAATAAGCTGAAAACTCTGCAGAGGTTACTGATACCAATGCTACTGAAGATGAGAGTAATGAATAAGCGAGTGACACTCTCATGATTGATGAATTTGATATAAATGGATATCAATCTCAATTAATTAACGAATGGATAACAACAGTTTGAGCTTGTTGAATGTATTGTAATATAGCTTAATGGTAAGAATTATATTTCCCTTTAAATAGTACAATACTCTGTATAACCAAACGCGTGATGATTGGAATGTATGATCGGTTTAAAATTAATTCAAGGTGAACATTGAGAATCTGTCTCATTTTTATACATCAGCATCCTTTGAAATCTCCATAGCATCCATGCGTTTATCCATGTATCAACATGATTCAACATCTAGTAGTAAAGCTTGAATAGTTGGAACAAATCTCAAACAATCATCTTTAACATGTCAATCCATCTTGCATCTCGAACATTTAAGCGAAGATCTACCAAACCGCATAGCTAAAAATAGTGAGAGTATCACTTTGATTCTTCCCAAATGGGACATTTAATCAAATGCAAGTACGATAACTTAAGCATGTATCAAAAATGTTTTGAGTATAATCTGTAGGAATGCACCTATGGTGGAGGTGCGCCGATCAAGTAATTCCGGAAACATCTGCAATAGTATGAAACAAATATCAAACAACACAATATAATTGACACATAAACCCGCAACTAAGCCTCTGAAAACCTGTTTTTGGCAATAATTCTAGCACTTTAGATCGTATTCATAGCTGTGCATACATGAAGCATGCCCAGTTCTAGCCTCGAGGCATGGACGCTCGGTTCGTCTTGGAGTAGCTCGACTAAACATGTCAAACATCACCGCGAATTCACAATACCATATAACCATTATGACAGTAACATGTTGAAACAACAGATGAAATAGGCCCTTCTAGTAGCTATTTGACACATGGCTGATGATATTTTACCACAGCTGCTCTTTGATAATAATTCCACCTAATTTATAAAAATGAAAGGCGTTAGAACAGCTTTTGGTTGACAAACATTTCGCGTATCCGCTAAATTCTCAAAGTATACTGCACTCTTGATCTAGGGTATGTCAATCAAGGGCTCAGATCAACATTCTTCAGATAAAAGAGAGGCGTTTATCGGTGTCTCTCTCCAAGTGAATGAGAAACACATTGAAACGTTTTTGATCAGTGGGAAGAGTTTTGAAAGCTCCGCTTTGGCCCATGACAAAGCACACAAAGCGCTGATTCAGGTTGATGATGTGAAGCTTTTGAAGCTAGAGCATGGTTTTCATAGACTTCATATATGATATTGGTTGTGTTTGTTTCGCCCGACTCACTAGCGCTGTGGTTGGATACCGCTAGTGCATTTGGTATGGCATGAGTTGACAATTTGATGAGATCTCACGACTAAACAGAGCAGTTGAATAGACGTTGGCTAGTTCTGAATGATGCAAATAACATAATAAACGATTCCATGAACAGATCAATGATTTGAACTCTGTAAAATACTATCTATCTCCATATCATCAACATCAACAGTGCAATGTAGTGGCTGTCGCGCTATTTGCTATTTCGGACCATCTCGAGCTGCTTAGTCAAGCCCAAGATCCAGAAACCCAAGGATTTTACTCCAACAAGATTGCATCAAATCCAAACCCTGGATTCCCACAGACAACAGTCCCCAGAACTGTCAACTAGCCTCGATCGCAGCACTTACACGGAGACCAAGCCCATACACAGGCACATCTAAAGCATCTCGCCAGCACATCACAACCCTTCCGAAGCGAAAGAACCATCCTGGCAGTGTTTGACTAATCAACCAGACCAAGTCAATCAGAGTGGAAAACTTCACTACATCACTACAGAGATCAAGCCAAATTACACTGACCAATACCCTTCAAAATGGCAAGCCACAGCCAGAACGGGATCATCAACAGCGACTCTCCAAACACACCGTCGTTCCAAGGCTCGCCAGCACCAGAGGAGCTTGAGCCAGTTGCTGCCAACAATGAATCGACAAACTCGCTGGCCAAGCTCAGAACAAGATCAATGTCGCTCGGTAAGGTGTTCAGCTTTGGAAACAGCAATGGCAAGAAAGATCAAGCACAAGTGGACGAATTGGAGCACCCAATTGTTGCCAAAGTTCACGAGCCATTGGCACCAAATGTTGAAAAATTATCAGAAGAACACAATGACCATCATGAAAATATAACCACCCCAGATAATGACGAGAAAAAGCTATCTTCAAAGCTCAAAAATTTCTTCAAGATCAATTCGAATTCTGCATCCGCATCTCCAAAGATGACCAGTACAAAACCTGATGTCAACATTGATCAAGATTTTGATCTAGAAAGTCCTGCCAAAACTCATGAATCAAATTTACACAACGGTGAAACTGTCAAAGAAACGTTAGATCCTGCAACCGAAACACTTGAAGAACAACCTCAACAATGCCCTACGGGAAAGGCAACTTCAAAATTATCACAAGTTGCTCGAAGATTACGTTCTCCTTCATCACCAAATCCACCAAGTTCTCAAAATGACACTTCATCAAAATCAAATTTCGTATCTTCTCAACCATATTTTTATCACCAGGGGCTACCCCCACACGCCGGTGATTATAACTTCAAAGAAATCATTGATAGCAGCTCCACGGGTAAAGGTCATGGTCCATTGCCTTTCGCCTTGAGAAAGAATCATACAGGATCACAATCCTCTTTGAATCAAATTGCTGAAGAATTTGATCATATATTGAACGATTCAGATATACCCGAGACTGCTGAATCCAATGAAAATATCACACCTGCTGAAAATGGTGTAGAAATACAACCACAAAGTAACGCAAACGGAGTCAAACCACCATTAAGAAGAGTTGCCTCTGCACCATTGGGACTCAAGCCAAATTCTCATTCAAGTGAAGGAAATTCAGAATCTGAGAAAAAACTAGGTGATATATCAGAATCTTCCAAGACAAGACCACGTAAGAAATCATTTTTATCATCAAATGCTATTAAAGTTTCTGAATTACAAGTTGGTCCTCAATCATTTGAAAAAATTAGATTATTAGGTAAAGGTGATGTGGGTAAAGTTTATCTTGTTAGAGAAAAAGATACAGATAAACTATATGCAATGAAAGTTTTAAGTAAAAAGGAAATGATACAAAGAAACAAAATTAAAAGGGCGCTTGCTGAACAAGAAATTTTAGCAACATCAAATCATCCATTCATTGTGACTCTATATCATTCATTCCAATCTGAAGATTATTTATACCTTTGTATGGAATATTGTATGGGTGGTGAATTCTTTAGAGCTTTACAAACAAGAAAATCTAAATGTATCCCAGAATTGGATGCTAAATTTTATGCAAGTGAAGTTGTTGCAGCTTTAGAATATTTACATCTGATGGGATTCATCTATAGAGATTTAAAACCGGAAAATATTCTTTTACATCAGTCTGGTCATATCATGTTATCAGATTTTGATCTTTCTAAACAATCAGAATCTACTAAAAATCCATCAATGAGTTTCAACAATAACAAGACTTATCAAACCCTGGATACCAAGATTTGTATTGATGGATTTAGAACAAATTCATTTGTTGGTACAGAGGAATACATTGCACCAGAAGTGATTAGAGGTAAAGGCCATACAGTTGCTGTGGATTGGTGGACTTTAGGTATTTTAATCTTTGAAATGCTTTTCGGTACAACACCTTTCAAAGGATCTAATAGAAATCAAACATTTTCACAAATTTTGAAAAGTGATGTTACATTCCCAGATACACAAATTATATCATCAAATTGTAAAAATTTAATTAAAAAATTATTAATTAAAGATGAAAATAAAAGATTAGGTTCAAAAATTGGAGCATCAGATATTAAAAATCACGTTTTTTTCAAAAATACTCAATGGGCATTATTAAGAAATCAAAAACCTCCAATGATACCTGTATTATCTAAAAATGGTACAGATTTCCATAAATCAAACAAGGGAAATAAACAATCATCCATAGATATATCAAATGAACAAGTCCTTCAAAGAGCTTCAGAATTAGATGAAGAATCAGCAGAGGAAACAGATGATCCATTTGGTGATTTTAATTCAATGACTTTAATCCATGAAGGTATGAAAGATGAAGCTTCATTAATTTATGGTACTGGGAACTCATATGGTTCAATCTCTTACACCGTGACAAGTGGAAGTAGACCAAGAACTAATAGTAAGAGTTTATTCAAGACTAAATTTTAAATAGTTGAAAACACTCTTACGTTTTAACGATTTGATGATTTCTTTCTTACATTCTATATTCATCTTGTGTTATACATATATGTCTGTTTCCATTGCAAATAAAAAGTTTTGGTTTGAATTATATACACAATTTATATTTATACTTCAAATATGTAATCTAATCAGTCTAAATCATCTATAACATCACAAATCTCTTCAATTCGTTCACCTTTCAATACTTTTGGTAACAATTCAATCAATTTGTTTCTATTTTTTAACTCATGTGCAACTTCCACTTCATCTTGTCTTTTTTTAGAAATCTTATAAGCTTCATGAATAATTTCATCATTTATTGATGCCAATTTGGCAACATTTAATCCATATGAATTTTTGGCAATACCTGGTACCAAATTATACAAAAATGTAACACGAGGCCAATCATCATCATTTTTTTTCTCTTCAATATATCCCATATGAAAATTTTTAATCTTTTTAAATTTTTTGGAAAGTTTACATATTGATGGGAAATGTGTAATGAATAAAATCAATGATTCATGGGTTTCCATCATTAAATATTGTAATATAGATGATGCTATACTTATACCATCAACTGTACCTGTACCTCTACCAACCTCATCCAAAATTATCAATGATTTACCTTTACAATTTTGTAAAACATTTAAAATTTGGGACATTTCTGTGAAAAAAGTTGATTCACCTTTGATTAAATCATCTTTTGACCCCATTCTTGTTAAAATTGAATTGAAAACACCTAAAGTTGCTGATTCACATGGTATAAAACAACCACATTGTGCCATGATGATTAGTAAAGCAACTTTTTTAACATAAGATGATTTACCACCCATATTTGGTCCTGTAATGATAAAACAACTTGCCAATTTAGAATCCATATCAATATCATTTGGTACATAGTTGTTCAATTGTTCGATAATTGGATTTCTACCATTTGATATTTTAACAATTTGTTCATCAACAAATTTTGGTCTTGTATAATTTAATGAGGATGAAGTTGTAGTAAGTGATAATAAACAGTCATATTGTGCCAGTATTTTGATAAATTGATTGAATTCTGTATACTTATCATCCAATTCTTGAACAAATCTTTTGAAAACTTGATGACAAGCTTGTAAATATAATTCCATACGATATTGTAACAATTTCATTAACTCAATGATTTTTGGAGTTCTATACCTTGATACTAATTTGGATCCATTAATCTTGACCCAATCTTTAGGTATAATTTTAGATAATCCAGCTCTAACTTCTATTAAATAAGGTTCACGGCTACTCGTCACGTAATTCATCGATGCTCTTTTCAAAAAATCTCTAACCCTTTGTAATTCTTCATCAAATTGATCTTTAATGTTGGAAATTTCTATATCTTGTGTGATGATTTCATCTTGATTTATCTTTAATGTATTCAAGTTGAAGAATTTCAAAATATGATCTTCATTATGATCATCTAATGCATGTGGTGAGCTAATCATGGAAACGTAATGTGATACGTTTATGCTTTCACTTAGCTCAACAAGTTTTTTGAAAATATCGTTCAAATGTGTAGACCTTAAATTATTCAGAATTTCATATTTCCCAAACTTTATAATCAGTTTAGAGATCTCTTCAATTTTGAGCAAGAAAATATAAAGTTCCTTCCTTTTAACTTTACCGTAATGAATTCTATTCAATATTTTTTCTAAATCTGGTGAGTTTTTCAATAAATTAGCTAAATTTTCCAAGAAGTGATTGAAATTTAATTGAATATTTTCCACTGCATCATATCTTTTCTCAATTTGTTCACGATCAATCAATGGTTTACTTAGCCATTTCCTTAGTAGTCTAAATCCAAATTTTGTTCTAGTATGATCCATCAACCATAATAACGAACCGAATTGTTCATTATTAGTAGAATTTTCAAAAATTTCCAAATTTGTCAAAGAGTTTGAGTTTAAAATCATATGATTCTTTTGTATAAAATTGGAATAGTTCGACAAAATCTTGAAAGATGAATCCAGTTCAAATTCTTTTAAATATTCAATCAATAATGAGCAACAAACTTGAAACGATTTAGACTGTTCAGATATAAATTCAAATAATTTTGGATTATCCAAGACATACTCATTCATATAAGTTTCATAAAATTTTTGTTTCAATAAGGGTAATTTATTTGTTCTTATGTTTGATGAATTTGCTAACATGAAATTTTTCAAACAACTTTGCGTGAGTTCAGATAAACTATCTTCGAAATAAATAAACTCTATAGGTTCAAGATGCAGTAATCTAGTTTCGATTTCATTTCTTAAAAAGTCATCCTCAAAAGTATCATAAGTGATTTCACCAGTTAAAGGTTGGATCGATACCACTGTTATCAAGACATTATCATTATCCTTTGGTTCTTCCACAATTGAGATCAAGGAATCAATTTTTTTATCTTTATTTGAATTTGTTTCATCGTATTCAATATATGTTGACTTGGTGAAAACATTGGAGATTTGTCTTTTGAAAAGGTTACTTGCTTTACTCTCCACAAGTTTTATAGCACTTGTTTCCATTTGATCCACGACACCAACTTTTAATCCTCGATCTAATAATCTTTGTAAATGTATATGTAATCTAGGTTCTGGGATGGAACAATATGCTAATTTGTTGTAAAGTTTGTCATTTGGTGACTCGTCAATGATGTTCAATTTCCCTGGTACAAGCATGATGTTTAAAATTTTGTGTACCACAACGGCATCTTGACAATAGAATTTATACTTGTATCCGACTTGAATTGCTAAGATCTTATCTAAATGTTGCAACTTTAGTTCCTTCACCTGTTGATCTAATGGTGTGAGTTTGGCTGTTTTCGAAACTCTTTGCCTTTTGATTGGTGGCGGGGTTGGTTCTTCTTGATCCATGTCATCGAGCTCTTCAGCATTCTCTTCTGATGAAACTTTTTGATCTTTAGATGTGAATTTCTGAGCTAGTTTTTCTTTCAAATTTTCTCTCATAATGATCTGTTCAGTACTAGGCTCGGGTATCGTGACCTGATTTTGATGCTTATCATACTGAAATGCTGACATTCTATCTTTCTGCTGCTTGGTCTGGACTTCATCAACGACCTGGTCCACTTTAACATCATCATCAAGAATCTCAATCACGTCTTCATCTTCCACTGGTTTTTCCTTCTTTGGCGATATCTTAAAAAACCGACTAATAGACGGCTGTCCTTTTGATGGTGATTTGCTATTCTTCATACTACCTTCAGCATATCCTTATACTGAATTTATAAGATCTTGATAAATGCGATATTAGCCGCCAACATATTTCGTGTCAGTATTGTTTTTCTTTTTAGTGATATCATCGTGACAGTCACGTGAGCCTCACGTGACAAATTTTCACGTGACTTTCTCAGCTAGCTTGCTATTTATGCCTTCGCGTTTCAGGAAAGTTACGCCGCTAGAAGGAGATTTGCGGCCAAAGAGATCACCCGAGTTCCGAATTTCCAGTCCCCTCGAAATCCGCCTGCCGATTTTTCCAATCAATCACGTTTTCTTCCCAAAAACTGTGGCCACCACAATTTGGAATTGGAATTGATAGGCAAAATGTTATTGCTTCCCCTTGTGTAAAAATAACGCTTTTCAGTTGAAACAGTTATCGTAAGCGGGCCTCCTTACTGGCTCTCGAGCACTTCCTTTGGCACGCCCTCACCCTGGGTCTGCCAGTGTACTGCCCACACTCTGCCTAATCAGTTGTGTCTCTTCTGTGGCGTAGGCAGCATCGTCGTAAAAAGCCGTCCTTCGCACTGTGGATCGGCTTAACTATGCTGCCAATTTCCAAAGAGGCCCCAGCTTTTAGGTTTCGAATTCGCTTTTTTTCTTTTGGTATCCACAGAATTCCTGCAGCGCTCGAAATAAGTCCAAAGCTCCAGGACCAAGAAACAACCATTTTTGCAACCAAGGGGATCTTTAAACAATACCTTCTGCAATTTTTATCTTCCCATTTCTAATCACCATCATACGCAGTTACACCCATACCAAACATCACAACAGTACCGTCAGCGAGCAGTTAAGCCATTCACAACTGCCCGGAAATCACTATCTCATCTTTAATTACGAAAATCACCGGTTTTTTTCTCAGTGAATAATCACATTTATTATTATTCCTTATTAATAGAAATCATATTATTAAAACTGAATTGGACATTCAGTATATATTGATCAAGAAATCACAGACAATATAAAGTACTACAATCATCGCCAAGGTTCCACATCGACATAGCTATCCATTCTAGTCAACCGTTGAACCCAAGATGTTGAAAACAAACCAATATCAAGATCCGTTTCTTTATCAGTCAGTATCAAGAGACACCACAGCAAGCCATGGTTCTGAATCACAAATTCCTAAAAGCTACACCAACAGCATTCATCCAAACCTTTACATAAACACTGAACACCATCCTTCATTACATCGTGCCGACAGCTACAACCCAAACATTATTACACATCGTCACTCTTTCTCCAGCGCAAACACCAAAGTACCGGAGGAAAACGAGGACGACTTGAACGATAATGACGAATACGGTTCTGAAGAGGAAGAAGAAGCTGAAGTTGATTTTAAAAACGAAGAAGATGAAACAGATTACTGTTACGGAGGGTATCATCCAGTGGAGATCCATGAAGTTTTGAACCAAAACTACCAAGTGTTGAGAAAATTAGGCTGGGGTCATTTCAGTACTGTTTGGTTAGCTTATGACAAGAGACATGACAACCACGTTGCAATCAAGATTGTCAGATCACAAGCCCATTACACACAGGCCGCGTTGGACGAAATCAAGATTCTGGAAATCATTAATGATAAGAACCCTTCACATCCTGGTTATGACCATTTGATTAAGCTTCACGACTGGTTCTACCACAATGGACCAAATGGGAAGCATGTTTGTATGGTTTTCGAAGTTTTGGGTGAAAACATGCTGGGATTGATAACCAAGTTCAACAATGAATCATCTACCGCCACATCGTCCAACACTGCAACGCCTCCAATCGACACCGCAAACAAGGATCCTGAAGTGTCAATCAAGCTGTCGAACCTAGAGAAGACATATGGTGGGTTGCCTATCTCCATCACAAAGCAAATAGCCAAACAGCTGTTATTGGCACTAGATTATCTACACAGAGAGTGTGGGCTAATCCATACAGACATTAAGCCAGAAAACATCTTGCTGGAGATCAAGAATGTGGAGGAGTTTGTCAAACTTATGAAGTTCAACAAGAGAAAAAGCACACCCTCCACATCACCATCAATTCACAAAAAACCACTACACTCTAGATCATCATCTTTCCAATCACCAATCAAATGTTCACAGCCTTTGCCATCCCCATTAACCACATCTGGTTCAAGTTTTGATTTCCAGGACTATTTCACCCAGGCGCTTAAACGTAATCAGCAAAATGAACTACAGAAAACCAAGTCTAATACCAAATCACATCATCCACAATTGTCATCCGCTTCAAGTGCTGGATCAATCAAATGCTATGATGAAGAACATAACACATCTGAAAACTCACCAGTGTTTTCATCCCATCAAAATCAATCGACATCACCTTCAACTTCATCAAATTTAACTTCATTTGTTGTATGTGCCTCTGAGGCAAATTCTGACGACGAAGATGATGATGAACAAGTTGTTACATCTCCATTGAATTATACTTACCAATCTCAAAATGAAACAGATCTAAACTCTAGATTTTCATCAATATCGATGGAGGATAGTCATCAAGATCAAAACTCCACCTCCAATTCTCAACCTGATTTATCATCAATGATCACTGTTAAATTGGCAGATCTAGGTAATGCCTGTTTTAACAATTTACATTTCACAAATGATATTCAAACTCGTCAATATCGTGCCCCAGAGATTCTATTAGGTCATAAATGGGGTTGTTCTACAGATATTTGGTCAACTGCATGTTTGATTTTTGAATTAATCACTGGTGATTACCTTTTCGATCCAAAGAATGGTAAGAATTATAATAAAGATGATGATCATATTGCACAGATTTTGGAATTAATTGATGATCAAGACGTTAGTTATCAATTTATGTATGATTGTAAATATTCAAAAGAATATTTCCATTCAGATTATAAAACTTTAAGAAGAATAAAGAATTTAAAATATTGGGATTTGAAAAATGTCTTGACACAAAAATATAAAATGGATCAATCCACTGCAATGGAAATTGATGGATTTTTATCACCAATGTTAAAAATTGATCCAAAACATAGAGTTGATGCTGGAGGTTGGTCAAATCATGAATGGTTAAATGATGTTAAAAATAATGGATTTATTAATAGACCTTGTGGTTGTAAAGGTGAAGATATTAAAGGATGGGATAGAAGATGTAGAGATAATGAACATTGAATGAGAAAAGATAAGAAAATAATGAATATGGGGTTAATGAACAACACAAAAGGTTTAATGAAGAAAAAAAATAATAAAGAAAAGTCTTGCAATTTAGTATTTGGTTTTAGGTTATATCCCAACATGACGATTAAACTTGTCAAAATATCAAAAGGCGCACGGTTTGATTTTTTTTAGAAAGTTGCTTAATTCAAAGGTTTAAGTTATGTATGGAATATATTGTTTTAAAGTTAAGGTCATATGGTTTATAGTATAATTATTAAAATATTGAAGTTTGTTTATAATTAAACGAGCTGTAGTCGATCCTGAAACCAATGACTCGTGGTCTCATATATTTGTAGCGCTATATTAACGTGGACATTGTGTATATACCATCCATGAGAGGGCGCACGTATACATAATCACAAGGCTGTTAATGTAGTTATATTCAGGATAATTTATAACATTAAATTGATTTAATTTATACATATTAATAACTAATATCAAGCTCCGTTCGAAGCTATATCGTATAATACCGGTGTGGATATATTATCACTTATCATATGTCATATTCCATTGATCATAGACTAGATCAATTAAAGCAAATAAACTTAAGTTTACAACCGCATAATAGAGAATTACATTTATTCAACACATCTTTTTGAGTAGATCAATAAAAAGTAAAGGATTAATTTAAATCAACCCCTATACATACAAAAATAATAAAATTTTAAACAAGAATACAAAATTTTTCTAGTTCATTTCCAAAATTCAAATACAAAATATTTCATTAAGTTATAAAACTTAGAAACATTTGTGATGAACAATAGCTGGTCCAGATTCGTCGTATTCTTGTTTTGAGATCCACATTTGTTGGAAAGTAGATAATGAGGCCAAAATAGAACCACCAATCCAGACAGAGTATTTACGTTCTGGTGGAG